>JANQBM010000006.1:1454805-1483043 GCA_025594535.1 Erythroxylum domingense | reverse complement strand
ATTTTATAATTATTTACTTATGAATAAAGATTTTTAACCAAAATTTTTAAAAATATCCATTAGAAATTTTCAAATAAATAAACTACAAATATATTTATATTAATAATCGAATAACATAATAAATTACAAACAATAGCAAACTAAATTAAAACACACATACATGAATATTAATACACAAAAAAATTGAGTTAATTTTATAAAGTAATTTTAATAATCATTAATGAAAGATATAAAAGAATATGCTGAGAATATTTTTTTTTGGTGTGAAAAATAGAGTTGTGGGTTAGAGTGAAAAGTACTGTAACATCTCTAAAATAGAGGAAGCTTTACTCTATTTTGGAAGAATGGGTTGGAGATAACCTTACAAGAGTGTTAAGCAAGATCGAGGCAGATGGGGACCAGGGTCATATGTAATCTGTACGTTTCAGGTGACTTAGCTTCTGGTCCTGTGTGGGAAATTAATATGAATACCAATTCTGTTCATTGTATTTATATATAATCTGATCAGTTGATTCCGCTAAACAAGCTTCTCACGATCTGTTTTTAGTTTTCAGCTGTCTTCGAGCCGTATATAGGGCAGCAGTAGGCTATATTTATGGTTGCTAGCCATGTTACTGGTTCATGAATCGCATGAAACTACGGCTAGGAATAGCAGCTAGAGTCTTAGATGGTAAAAGTAATAGACAGGATTTATGAGTTTGTGGACTTTTGGTAACTTAATGTAGAGGAATCCGAGGTTTTGTAAAATCAACTTTAGTCTAGGAGACCTTCCATTCATCGATTTTAGTGAAAATTTTTAATAATTTTTAAATATAATTTTTTAAAAAATGGAACTTATAGTTACCATTTTTTAATGTGCAATAAGTAAATTTTCATATTGACACAATAACTTATAAATTATTTTAATTGGGTACTTTATATTAGACAAATCTTATACTACAGGCTCAATCAAGAGAGCATAAACAGGAGAATTCGAATACAAGACCTAACATTTCAATTAATAGCTCTTTAAGTATGTTTTAGAAGCCGATGGTTTGAATCTTCTTATTGAATCTATATATTTGTTTAATGTTTTATATCAAACTTTATTTTTATTATTTGAATTGTCTGATCACTTAATAACTCATTCAAAATACGTGATTCAAAAATTACTAAATTTCGAGTAGTTAATAACAAGGTCGTTCTTAATGTTTTTTTATAAGAGCTAGGCATTTTATCTTATTTTATTTTTTGTGAGGGTCTACTCTTAACACTCATAAAGAACAAAAAGTGATAAAATAGGGCAGGTCAAAAATGAGCCCTAGGCAGGTGTTCTTTTTGCTCTAGCCATAGACCAGGTCTGCAACGATAGCAATAATTAACTCCTAATATATAAAAATTAGACAATTTTTTGTTATATTTGAATTTACCATTGGATGAATGTTAAAATATGGATCAGGAGATGACTAATTAAGTTCAAGGATAAAGAATATAGAATTAACTTGCAGTTAAAGAAATTATATAAAAAATTTAATTTTAAAAATAAGACTTTGGTTAAAAATTAACTATAAAACGCATAACGATTCAATTCAACTTTGAATCTTAAACTAATTTACTTAAAACCTAAATTAAATTAATAATTTATTATAATTATCTTAACTTTTGTCGAATTTATTTATTTTGAATCTAGTTTAAGAGTTAAATTGAAATATTAGATCATATATGCATGATTTCATGTTATATGTGTTCAATATTTTTTTAATTGAAGCTTAATAGAATATGTTTGTTAGAAAAATTAAAAACTAAAAGTAATATTTTTATTTTTAAAGCCCCAGAAAATTTTCTAAAGTATTTTTTAAATTATTCTAAATAATAAATACAACAATAGAACGCCTATGGGCACCTCACCTATGCCTAGTGCTCACCAACTACTCAACTGATCAGCTCAACCCTTTAAACTGACTCATTTCACGTTCTTCAAGAACATGGTCCATGGAGTGAAAAAAAACGGTAGTTGGTTGATATAAAACTAAGAACTGACGGTTTATACTGCGACATATAAGCAAGTTCAAGATCTGCAATCTTTTCTAGTGTCATAGAGAGTAGTGTTCGTCATTGATGTTCAAGCAAGTTGGGTCAAAGAGAGTGTTAAAATGTCCGGTCAGTACGGCTCTTATGGGGATGAGGTTCACATGCATTGTTATGTCCGTGATCATGCATTGGTTTGGATTCTAATCACTAACTAAAGATTAAAGAATTCGGACATGTAACTGTAACGAGGTCGTTGCTCACAGTGAAGTGAAACCAGCAAGTGGGACTCGTACAATCTGAGCCAATATCAACTGATCATACGAGATTTCGCAAGTGGGTTTCTACCATTGGCCTGATGTTGATTGGTCAGTGTGTTCATTAGTTGATCTTGATGCAGTTTCAATAGTCTCGAGAGGTATCCAATACACACTCGAATGATAATGACTTGAAATCTACTTTAGTTTCAACCATGATTTTAGCTTAATATGAGGGTTTATCAAGAATTGACCAAACTAGAAAAAGATGATGGGCATGCACTTTTAGACTTTGAGCTATCAACATTATTAACTTTTATAATGTTGTATCAAACAATTCAAAGGTGGAAGATTCTTCATATCTATCCAATTACTTTTTTAATTTAACTCCATTGAGTTTCTAGTGCAAATCGACAGATTATCTTCACTTTTTTTTCTCGGGAAAATAGTTTCAGAGGAGAATACTTGAGAACCACAAGTGTTGATGGCAACTGTAAGGTGCTCAGAAACTTTCGCCAAGTATTTGTCTGGTCAAAAAAATAGGCACCTGCCATGACAGAACCTTAAATTATAAAGTGAAACGTGTAAGAGCCTGTCAATGCTTGTGATTTGCAATAGATAGAAGGACATAAAGAGAGAAATAATAACAGTTCTTCGTTCCACTGTTAAGAAGTCCCACATCAGAGCGAGAAAGATTTTCTGATATGCTCGCTATTCGAGCTTTACAAATCTAAAGAAAACCCAGATTAGCTTAGTAAGTGCACAATCATGGGTTCTTCTTGGTTTTGTCAGTCATTGTAAAAAAAGGAAAACCCAGAAAGGAAATTATATCCAAAAAAGAAAGAGACAACACGAGGTAGAGAAGCAGTGAAGCAGCTTCTTCTTCAGCTTTTGCCTTCTTCCTTTTTTTTTAACTTCTAGTCAAATGTAGCTCTCTGCTCATCTTAACATGGACGTTAGAGACTGAAAAACCACCTCTTCACAAGGAATAGTGAGGCCCATATCATGATCGAACCCGAACTCTTCTTCTGCTTGTTGAAGCAAGCTCTGAAACTCAGGTCTAGAGAGGAAGGAGATAGGCACAATATATCTGCTTCTGTTCTCTCCAACGTACACAACAAAGTGACCTTTTGGGACGTCTAAAGGCAGGCCTTCATGGTAATAACCTTGTTGTTTCTTACCTAAGCTGGAGCACCTCATCAGGATTTGCTTGATCACCGCTGCTTGCGGCAATTTGTTTGATTTCTTGATGGCCATTTTGTTGTGAATATCTTTGAGGCTTGTGGTGAGTGTGGAGAGGTTAAGAGGGGTTGTGGTGGGTATTTATGATGAGAGCTGAGCTTGTGTGAGTATTTATGGTGTGAGCTTATTAGAACCAGAGAAGGGTCAAGTGGGGCAAAGGACAGACTTAAGGGTGATGTTTTTGGGGTTTGTGTCAACTTGAGGACATGTTGGGTGCCCCAACCCATTGGCTTACAAACTCTTGTTGCCCTTTCTAAGGACATAATGGTCCCTTGCTTTTCGCTCTCTCTTTCTCTATCAATTAGAAGAGTAAGAATTAGGTAGACTATTTCCTAATTTTCAAATGATTTACTTTAGTGGGATTTAAATCATAAACGAATTTACTATTTTGCATTGGGCTTTAGATTTATTTTTTAAAAATATATATCAAAGAGTTTTTTGAGAATTAAATTGAAGATATATTAATCCTAAATTAATTAATAGAGAAGGATACCCAAAATTACTTTTTATAATTAATAATAAGATATATGATCTCTATCAAAGTTGTAAATATCCTACTGAAATATATTATTTTTGGCATTCATAAGGTATAGTATTGATATTTGTTATTGTTAAATATTGTTTTAGATAATTTTTAAATTTATAAAATAATTTATTAATTTACATATAATTGAAATTTAATTATTTGACATGATTAAAAAATTAAAAAACTTTAAATTTTAAATAATAGCTTAATTTTCTAAATATATAAAAAATATTTTATTTTTAAACATAATAATAATTATTAATTACTAAAATCCTTTTATGTTTACATATTTTTAAACATAAAAAAATTACAACTTTATTCAATATTTATTAATATTTCAACTTTTGTACTAGTCATGTAAAAGTACATTTCAGTGCAAACGTTTGGTATGATACACCTTATTTTCTACTCACTTCCTGTTCATTATATTATAGTATTTTATATTGGCTAAACATGAAAATATTAAAAAGTTTATAAGTAGTAAAGATCAATTATCCAAATGACTAGTTTTGGTCGTTTTGACAATGGTTAATCCAAACTCAATTATTGTTAGTGGACTCCACACTCTGTCCATATTAAAAAAATCTAATATGTTATAAGAGCAGGTTTGGTTCAAATTATTAATTTTCCAATTGTCCATTTGGATATCCAATTCCAGCGATTCGGTTCGGTTACCACTGTATTTATTTTAAATGACAACTGAATGTTCAATCTCAGCTATACTTGAGGAAGAATATTAGAGCATCTCATATTAACTAAATATGAAAATGTTAAATGATTTATAAATAATAAGAATCAGTTATTTAAACGAGTAGTTATAGTCATTTTGATAATGGTTGACCTAAGCTCAATTATTGTTAATGAACTTTACATTATGCCTATATTAAAAAAAACTAATACAATATAGGAAGATAAGGTACAGATAGCATTAATCTCTAATACAAAGTAAGATTATAAAAAGTAAATATTCTAAGATATGCGTAACAATAAAAGGAAGTTGAACACTTAATCCAAACAAAGAAAAAAAATTTGAAATCTTATTATTCTTTTGCATTGGAAGTACAAACATCATCATAGCTGCAGGAAGCATCCTTCCAATTTCCTTAGTCATTTCAATGTCTTTTTCTCGAAAACCTTTTGTTTCTGCTAAAGATAAGCCACCAGAACATTCCTGCTATAGTAACACTAGAGTCTCTGGTCAAACACTTTGAATTGCTTAAAGGCTTTGTTTGGTTTAGAGATTACTAATGGAATAAAATAGAATGTATTACACTTTTATCATTTAGGTGAAGGTTTTAAAATGAAATGAAACAGAATGGGATAGAAGTGAAAGGTTTTATGTTACGTGTTATTTTATCCTAAACAGTGAAAATAAGAAATCTCTATTTGAGAGGTTTAGGAAGAATCATAAACTAATAAATACATATTATCTAATATATCCTCAATAATTTTTCTTAATATCAATTATTTCTTCTAACTCTAACTCTCTTTCTTCCAAACTCATTTATTACGGTTCACTAGCTTATCACCCCAATAATATTTTTATATTATTAGTAAAAAATTGTATACAATTAATAAAATTAATAAAATTTTTATTAATAAAAAAAGAAAAATTATTTTTTAATTATTTGTATATATTTTTATATAAATAAAAATAAAAATAAATAATTTAAAATATAAATCACATATAATAGACTAAAATTTATTAAGTAATTAATAATAATATTTTTATATAATTAATAATAAATTGTATATAATTAATAATAAAATAATAAAAATTTTATTAAAATTTTTATTATTTTTAAATAGAAAATATATAAAAAACAAGTCATAATCGTGATTTTTAATTGGACATAATTTTTGTTTTAAGATCATAGCATTAAATCTCTTGCAATAATCATTTTAATATCAAGGATATAATATTCATTTATTATACATTATATTCCATTCCATTCATCTTTCAAACAAGAGTTCACTATATTACATTATGAATATTTTCATCCCTCTTAAACAACTTTTTACTATGTTACGTTCCACTTCATCCATCTTCCAAACAAAGATTCACTACATTACGTTACGAATACTTCTATCATTCCTAAATAACTTTTCCCTGTGTTACGTTCCATTCCACTATAAATCGTTTCGTTCCATTCTATTTCGTTATATTTCATTTCATTAATTAACATTCAACCAAATAGACCCTAGAGACCCTAAAGTTGCTAACTATCAATCGAAGCTTCATCTGTCTCTTCCTCAGCAGTCTCTCTTCTTGCCAGCTGCTTAACAAGGTCAGTGTGGAGTGTTTCTTGTTTCTACCGATCCTCAACACCAATTTAGATAACCCTCTGTCCCCTCTTTTGGGGGGCTTTTGGCACATTCTTCAGTTTTCTTGTTCCAGCTTTGAAACTCTCACATCACTACTAGTATTCACAAATCTTTTAGAGTAAACAATATGTAACATAATTTTTTAATATTTTTCTAAAATTTTTATTAAAAACAACGATAGAATACATATAACCTACAATGACAAATTTAGTTCTTAAATTTGATCTAAACCTAATTCAATCTAACTAATAATTTACTACAATTATTTTTAAGTTATTATTTGGGTCAGTTTTAATTGACGCAAATTGAATTTTGGAATTGAGTTTAATATTCATCTCGGTAATATTTGATTAATGCACATGTAATTGTTAGTGAATATATAAAATCAATTAAGTTAGCTTCACACAACAGTTTAAGCTTTTGTGGTGAAACGGTCGCTTAATATGGTATCAAAGTCTTTATGACCAAGTGATCGTGAATTCAAATCCTACCATCCACCTATTATTCAGCATAAAGTAGAGTAAGTATGTGTAAATTTTAAGCCCAAAAGCTTTTACTTGAAGAGAGTATTAGTGAATATATAAAATCATTTAAATTAACCTTACACAACAACTTAAGCTTTTACAGTGAAACGATCGCTTAACAGTAATATTCATGTTACATGTGTTTTTAATTATTTTTAAGAGAAATTTAAGAAAAAGAGTTTGCTTTCGTAGAATTGAATTTTAAATATAACATTTTAATAATTTTAAAGATTCAGAAATTTTATAAATTTTATAAAAATAAGTTATACTATAAAAAAAATCTTTTGTCTTTTCCCTATCGTTAAAGAGACATCCCACCTAAGAAAAGGGGCTGAGAAATGAATATTTGTAATAAATTTGCCAAGATATTGAAAACTTAATTAAGGAGATATCAATAACTACGTGCGACATACTAATCCACATTTGTTACTTTTCATGTATGGATAAATCATACGTAAAAATCAACTTGTTAATGTAGTGATAAACGAGTTGCACTATAAAAAAAGAATTAAGATTAACAGGACTGATCTGCTGAGATTGAATATTTAAATGGATAACTGAGAAATTAATAATTCGGACCAAACTTACTCTCATATTATATTAAAATTTTTAATATTAATAGAATGTAGAGTTTATTAATAAAAATTAGGCTTGAGTCAACTATTGTCAAAATTACTAGAACTAGTTATTTGAACAATTGATCTTTACCGCTTATAAACTTTTTTAATATTTTCATATTTTGGCAATATTAAATACTCTAACAAACCGTTTTAGAATGAAACGAATATGTGAAAATAACTTAATTTGTTCAATCGATGATGGTTTGTTTGTTTCGATTAATTGAATATTGTATCGGAGAAAGTTGAACGTCCAAACTCCAAAGTGAATTCGATGCTTCCCCCTTTGTACATATTTGGCTCATAATTCAAAAATATTCAATAATGTAAGTGTACTGGAATGTACAGCCACTTGTAGGGTTTATGGATCAGAGGATTGATGTGAAATAGAAAATGCAGCAGTAACGATAAATTTGATAAATTCACGGGCGCTACATCATTCTATTTACTGCATCAAAGCTCGAGAGGGTCTGTACTCTGTAGTGGATGTAGGTCCATTAATGGTTCAATCAACTCCTTCACATGAAATAGCTATTTATGTTATGGCTTAATTTAGATATTTTGTTTTTTATTTATCATTTTATTTCAATTTTTACAATTTATAATTATTACTTAACTCTAAGATATTTTTTCTATCACAAAAACTATTCATCTTTCGTGTTGAAAAGTTTAGATAGTTTAAAAGGTGATATTTGCACACTATTATAAATAACTGAATGAATTCACATTTGTTCAATATGAGATTCTTGACATACTCCCTCATCTCAAAGTAAGACTGGACCTCTTTTGGGCATATTAGGTAAAATGACAGAATTGAATACTGCCCCAAACTATTGAGACAAACAGGTTCTGATATTATATTAAAAGACCTAACTCACCCCAAAAGCTAACTTAAAATGAA
The DNA here is from genome assembly GCA_025594535.1 of Erythroxylum domingense. Taxonomy (NCBI): domain Eukaryota; kingdom Viridiplantae; phylum Streptophyta; class Magnoliopsida; order Malpighiales; family Erythroxylaceae; genus Erythroxylum; species Erythroxylum domingense. Next base: position 1,474,644 of record JANQBM010000006.1, on the reverse strand, counting down.
AAGTTTGCACGTTATTATAAATGGCTGAATGCACTCACACTTGTTCAATGGGCATAGTTATAATAAACAAAAAAATAAGGTAAAAAACATATGTACCTTCTATAGTTTAAGAAATGGTGTAAAAAAATCTTTCTAATTTTCTGTTTAATAATCTCCTCTTTTAGATTTTGAATAAAAAATAACGATAAAATATATAATATAAATATCAGACGTGAACTAATTAAATGTTATTATTTTAGTGATCTAACTCAATTCTTAAACTTGATACGAATCAATTAAATTCAATTTAAATTAATAATTTAAGACAATTAAAATAAATTATTATTTTAAATCAAATTTTATAATTTCGGTTCAAGTTTAAATCGTCGCGTAAACAACATTTAACTAATTCTAGTCCAAAGTCCTAGTTAGGATTGTAATCTCCACCTTTATAAAAATTTTGGTCTTTACCTCCAACCTTAAAAGGAAAAAACTGAGTTAGAGTATCGAATCATAAGTTTTTTTTGTTTTCCCCCTGAAACGTTCGATACCACAGACTTGCACTTACATGGAAGTTTCATATGGTACAACGTAGGAAATATCGCATCCCAACGTACAAGGAGGTATAGCTTTTATAGGAATCTCCCAACAGTTTTGAAGAAATTCAGAGACAAATGTGAATATAAGCGAGTAAGGCGAGTAGCACTAACTCAATTTGTAAATTTTTAATTTAGGGTTAGCTCTACCTTAACTTATCTTTGTTTTTTTTTTTTTCAAACGGAAGAATTCAGCGTCGCTATCCTTTGATTACGCACTGAATAAACCTTTGAATTGATGCAATAATTTGCAAATAACGCCAACCGAGTACTTCGCACTAAGTAAATTTTATACGAAGGCTTGATTAAGAGAACATAAATAGGGGATTCAAACACAGAATCTTTTAACTCATACCTCTCACTTCACTAACTCGACCATCACCTAAGAGTTTAACTTATCACTCATGTTATCATCCTTTGGTTTTAACGTGAGATAACCATAATTGTAAATTTTTAATGTCGGGTTAGCGCTATCGGATTTTAATTCTAATACTAATAAATTTTTTGAAAAAACGTAAAAAAATTAAATTAAATTAAAGTGAGTTTATGTTATTATATCTCAATCATAAATTTTTAAATAATAAATTATGAATAATTTTCAATATGGACAATTCTATTTCTGAATTTCTTCACATCATCCCTACAAAGACATTTATTGCCACAAAAACATCAACATACGACAACTTGTCACATAGCTCCTGAGCCATATACTATGTAGTACTAGCTAGCCAGCGCAACAGAAAGATCAATCGTAATCAAAATGAGAGTCACTTTCTTTATCATATTCTAGCTACAATACCCATGTTCTAAGGCTCAGATCAGACTCTTGTATTACAACATAGTTTGTTGTCTCAGTAATTGCAGAATAGGGTACGTCCTTCTCTGTCCTTCCTGTTTTTTTTTTTTATAGCCCCTGTGTGTTTCATGATTTTATTGTCCTGATCACCTTGGTTAGTACAGACAGTTTTCTCCAGGAAAAACATGTACATGCATGTTAATTTGCACAGTTATTGTCTAGAAAATGAGGAGACATATGTCGTTGTGAACATTCATTTTGGAGGTGGCTGGCTGGTTTGAGTTCGCTACAGCTTCAGGATGTTTGTTTTATAAAATATTTTAAATTGCAGGTTACTAATTATAATCCTTTATAAATATATAGAAAAATGCTAATCAATTATGGTAACGATTGCGATACTTTTTCCTAACGCACTACACACACACACTCCCTTTGTTTTCCTCGTCTAATCACTTCTTTACTTCACTTTCAGGATGGAATCTATCTAACCCCATCAATTTGACCTAAAACTCCATATTCATCCCGAGCTTATGGTGACTTGTGTGTGAATCACACACTTGTTCAACGAAGAACTTGAAGGTGACTAACCATGGGGTCACTCACGATCCTCCAAAGGAAGCAACCCCATGTTCGCCACTGAATAAGTGTTGACCGGTGAAATGGACGTTTTAAGAACAGAGAAAGAACATTACATGGGTCTACCATTACCGATAGTCGGTGAAGAAGCTTATGATCGACCAACGCAACATATAAGGTAGAAATCAAACACACTCCTCTCGATCAATCAACCTGGTTGAAGGGTTTTGAGGGCATTTAAGAAAAAATTAGATCGGGGTTAAGTAAGTCCATACATCGTCATGATTGATTGACTTAGTTGAAGAGTTTTAATAAGAAAAAATAGATTAAGTTGGAGCAGAGTGCATAAATAACTAAGATCCTTTGATTTACTTAGTTAAAGGGTGTTGATAGACTTTGAAGAGAAATTAAATTAAGTCCAAAATTTGAGTATTACATTGTAATCTAAAATTTTAAAATACTAATGCATTTTATGATTATGGTTGCGTTTGAATTTGAAGTGTAATTGGGATAAGTATTTATCTACCGCAGTTTTCAAACGCAGTCACATGTTTGGATCTGTGGGTGAACAACCGGAGGTTGGAGGAAAGTGCGGTATTACCGCAAAAATCGATAAGTAAAAAGAGGATTGTGGTAAGAAAGTGCTTCTAAGGTAGAAATTCTACTTTCTATTGATAACCTTCTAATAATTATTATTTTCCATTATACCCTCAACTAATAGAAAGCAAGTTCAACATATCGTCTTTTTCTTGTTTATAATTTGAATTTATATGACTAATAATAATATATTTTTTATGAAATATTTTATTTATATTTTTCTTATTTTAATTTAATATTTTATTATTTATAAATTTAAAATTATATGACTAATAATATATATTTATGAAATATTTTATTTACTAAATTTATTTTATTTATATTTTCTTATTTTAATTTAATTTTTTATTACTTATAATTTTAAATTTATATGACTAATAATATATTTTTTAATTATTTATACAACAAGTAATAGTTTATTAAATCAATACACTTTTTAGTCATTTTATCTTTTTTCAGTAACCACAACTGCACTTGCTAAACACCCATTTTCACGTTTCAGTAGGTTGATTATCATCAAGTTATCAATTGCCACCATTCCTCCAAACTAAGCTTATGTCTATTTTATATATAAAATAATCATATTTGTGAGTTGCTAACATCTTCGAATCCATCTAATATCGAATTTCATCAACTTAACTTTGATATCAATAAAGAGTTTGGAAGTAGTTTAAAGACAAATTATAGTAAGTTTAAGTGAGTTCATATACAATAAAAACATCGTATCTTAATTAAACACCTTAAAATAATAAATAATAAATAATAAATAATATTTTTATATATAATTCATGTTATTCTTACATCTCTTTTTTAATATAAAATAATTCAATTTATGATATTTCCAAAACATTACAGGACATAGTAACTTAGATTCGATCCAATAAAGGTCATAGTACCTTAGATTCGATCCAATACAATTATCGTTCAGACACACAGTACAATACAGATTTAAGTACTTGTATGAGGTCAGCCTTATTGCCGAAATGCATTAAACCACTAACTAACAATCTCAACCCACGCATGTCTTCATGCATAATAGCTATCCACTTAAGCATTCCTTCTCTCAACTTTCTTTGTACCTTCAGTGACAAGGCTAATAAGGTAGTAATAATAGTAATAGAACCTTAATTTAGAATAGAGTCCGGTGAACTTTCTCATTCCCAGATGAAAAATGGAGATAAAAGATAAGGGCAACCTTTTGGATAGTTTGTGGGGACTTTCGAGTGGCTTTAAGTAGTGTAGGTAATGTTTCGGGTCGAGTTTAAGTTTGTTAAACCCGAATTTCAAATTTGATTTTGATTAAACTTAGCTTGATGCATTGCTTTTAAGTAAAGTCGATTCAATGATGTGTTGGGTTTAAAAATTTATCAAATCTAAACCTAACGGTGAAGTATATCAAGGTCTCGTTTGGTAAGTTGCCAATCAGCTAAGTTTTTAGCTGATTGATATGCTTCAACTGTTTGACTTTTCAAACAATTAAAAAAGTCGATTGGTGAGTGATTTTTCCCATAGTTGATTTAACATAATCAGTCAAAAGAGAAAACGCTCCTCAGTAGGAGCGTTTTCTTCAATAAGCCAACATTTTAACAATTAAAAGTCAATTGTACCCTTTATGCACTTATAAAAAGAGAATGTTTTGTTGGACAAGACAATTGCAAAGTTGAAAGAATGTTTCAAAGAGACTTAACCAATGGATTGACCTTATAAAATGCATCCCAATGTTTAATCTCGATGGCCTATCATAATTGCCAATACTACCAAATTTCTTGTGCTGCAATGTAATGATTCCGACTTGTTTTAACTTATTCAACTCCAAATAACATTTGTTTTCCTCGACTCCATAGGTTAGAAATACAGTGTTGCCCTTAAATGAAAATAATAATAGAAATAAGAATATTCAATGAAATACTAAGATATATAATATTTATACTTTTATCATTTTTTAAAATCATGTCCTCATAAGTCATTTTTTACACATAAACAGTTAATATTAAACAGGTAATTTTACCAAACATCTTTAACAAACAGCTAATACAATCCGCTGATCAAATCAACTTATATAATCAGCTATCAGCTAACAGCTGATAGAATCAGCCAATAGCTAATGCAATCAGCTGGTTGCCAAATAAGACTTAAGTCTTAATGTTTGACTTGAACCCAAACCTAAGTTCACTCAAAGTCAACCTAATTTGCTAACATTACCTCTTTAAGTGTTAGGTTTTACGAATTGAGGATTAAGGTATAGTTTGTTTGTTGGCTGATCAGTTAAAAAACTGATTCAATAAATTTAGCTGATTGACCTTATTTACCAGTTGTCTTTAATGGTTAGTAATCAGCTGATTGAGTTGGATGATTAAATCCAATCAACTGATTTTAAAAAAACTCAGGAGGAGTATCATTTTACTTCAGCTTATTATAAATAACAGATTGCACCCTCTTCAAAACCTACAGATAGCAACAAAGTGGAGCAACGTGTAGTGTATATACCCACTGTGAATTTATTAATCTTAAGTCCTTGCAAACTCTCTTGGATTCTAAGACCAAAATGAACTAAAAACACTCTTTTCTTATAAGCTGCATATGTAATTATTGATGAAGTTTTCTTTTTTTGTGCAATATAATTATTAATTTTAGCCCTATATTAAGTATCTATCATTAATTTAAGATTGAGAAAGAAAAAAAAAGAGGTACTCCTCCTCCTCCTCCTCCTCCTCCTCCTCCTCCTCATCATCATCATCATCATCATCATCATTATTATTATTATTATTATTATTATTAGATTTATAAACTTAATTTTTGTAAAATTAAATATCTAAAATTTAAACTCTTATGAAAATATTCAAAGAAGTATTAAAATATAATACCCGTGACATTATAAATTTTTTTAATTCATGTCTTTATAAATCATTTTACACATAAACAGATAATATTAACCAATTAATTTTACCAACCATCTTTAATAAACAGCTGATATTATCCGCTGGTCAAATCAGCTGATATCAACTAACAACTAATGCAATATGCTGTTTGCTAAACAGGACCTAAGTATTCTTAATTGTTTAAAGACCATAATAATCGTTTGTGTCGAGTTTATTATTTGACTTTGAATCATTCACTTGCGGATAATCTATTTCCAAATTTGGTTATATATATATATATATATATATATATATATGTATGTATGTATATATATATATATATGTATGTATATAGAGATGTCAAGTTACATGGAAAAGGATCGATCGGTGACCCTAAACAGAGAGAAACTAAACATGTTTAGGGTTGACGAAAGCTTGACAAAAGACTACACAACTCAAAAACCATAAATTGCGAGGTATGGAAACATTGAATAGTAGAGGAATACTGAAACTATACAGAAACAGACTAGCCACCTATTGCAAAGTCCAAATTTAACAATTCGGGAACCACAAAATTGAGTTGCTAGTGAAAGAACCTTCCTCAAGCATAGATTGTGAAAGAAAAAGAAACTAAATGGACCCAAGAGACAGCTCAGGAATGAGAACAGAAGCAGAGGCAGGAACTTTTACGGAACCGTAGAGAGAATGCTGCACATGTACTGTTGGACGTTGAGGTGAGGACAGGAGGTGAATTAATGTCGAAGTTCATTTGGTCTGCAACGAATAGCATGTGATGATTTATGTAGGGAGGCAAACCATTTCTACTAAGAGGGTCCAAGCCAGGCTGGCTAATTTGTTTGCCTGAGTCAGAAGTAACAAATTTTAAGGATGATACATATACTCAATTCTACTTCGATCCGAAGTGATCCAAAGTTAATAATATTTGAAGATAATTATAATAAATTATTAATTTAAATTATTTTTAATTAGTTTGATTCAAATTTAACAGTCATATTTGATCGTTGTATAAATAATATTTATTTGATCTTCATATGATATTCATATTATATATATATTATCGTTATATTTAATTAAAATATTAAAAAAAGTTTTTTAAAAAATTTACAAATATTTTTTAGAAAATTTAAAAAATTCAAGAGTTTTTTTTTAATTTTCCAAATTAATAACAACTTCTTATCTTTATTTTAAATATATTTTTATTCAATGAATTTATTTTAAAATATATTTAGCAAATTATTAAGATATTTTAAAAAAATATAATCAGTAAAATATTATGTTGTTATTAAAAAAAGAAAAAGGGGATAAGGTGACTATAAAGTCTTGGATGGTTTTACCCTATTGTTGTTACGAGGAGTGTGTGGTAGCATTTAATAAAGGGGATGATCACCTGTCAATTGAGTAGGTTCCAATTTCCAAATGATTCAATCTATTCATGTTACATTCATTCTTTTATAAAGCTACCTAAGTCTAGAGAGCAAACCTAACAAAAGTCTCATAAAATTTTAAAAATTAAATATTTCATTTTAAAAACTTATTATTATTAATATTTTACTAATGTATATAATTTTTATAATTTTTAAATATTGTATAAGTAATCTTATTTCGAATATCATCATCATCATCATCACATCCACTCTGAAATCTTGCATTAAAGCAGAGTTTGAAAAAGTCTGATAGTACACTTCCTTAACCTTACAGAATAGAGAGGCTGTTTTCAATAAACCTACATGTGAATGTTATAACAAAAAAGTGATGCAGGTTAAAAGAGCAGATATGAAATTGATAAGCTAAAAGAGTAGATAAATAAAATTAAACAAGTAAATACATTAAAAAAAACAAAGAAGATACCTAATAAGGTGCCCAGATTTACGATACACTGCAAAGTACGACTCTTCTGTCTCTAGTTATGCTAGGCGTCTTGCTTAGTAGCCATGTAAGTATGACAATCCTACGATTTTAGATGGTCTCGTGTGACCTTTCTCTATAAACCCGAGTTGTAGTATGACAAAAAGACTTGTCCATGACTCGCAACTAGAATAGATAGATTGAACACCGAAGTTGGACTTCCTCAGCGGATTATTTTAAATATATAATCATTAATCTATTTATCATAAGATATTTAAAAACTATTTTGAAAACAACCTCTCTATTAGTTAGGGCTAAGACTGCTTACTATTAGATTTTCCTAAATTTTACACTTCAACCGCTTTTATAGTGACTGATGTTATTGTTGGACGTTGTTGTTTATATTCAAAAATCATATTAACAAAGACAAGGAACCATATAATTCATTTACAATTCAAGTAAATGTTAGTCACATACTCTGTTAATCACATTAGTAAAATGTTAGTCACGTACTCTCTTAATCACATTAGTAATAAAATATAACCTTCCATATAGTTTAAGAAATTTTAAAAATTATTCTAATATTTAATTTTTAATATTTTTATAATTTTTCATATTCTAGAAATTTTTTTCTCTTAAATTTTAGTTAAAAATAAGGATGAAATGCATATTATTTGAACATTATCGATGAACTAATCAAACGCCATTGAAATAAAAATCCAACTTAACTTTTATACTCAACTCAAACCAATAAGCTTTATTTAAAGTAATATTTAAGATAATTATAATAAATTATTAATTAAGTTATATTTAATTAGTTTAATTTGAGTTTAAAAATTATGTTGAATCCTCATGTAAGTACCATTTGATTGGTCTATGTGTAATTTTCATGCCACATACATTTTATTGTTATTTTTTACAGAAATCTTTAAAAAATATTTTTTCAAAAAAATAAAAAAGTACAACGATTTTTTGGGAATTTTTAAAAAGTATATATTTTTTTAAAAGTTTACCCACAATCACTATCTTTTGGATGGGTACTAGGTAAAATTGCAATTTGATACAATAACCTACAAATCACGCCAATCAAGTATTCCGCATTAGGCAAATTCGGTCTGATAGGCTCGATCGAGAAAGTGTAAGTAGAGAAATTCAAACACAAGATATTTTGGCCCCATATCTCTCAATCCACAAACTCAAGTTTTTCAGTTTTTTAATATTTAAAACACTGAAATACAAAAATTAAAAAGATTCGACATATTTAATTCATGTCACATGTATTGGCCAAGATCACGCTATTATTGGCATGTCTCTGAAGCTAATAAAGACCAAATGAGTACAAATGGGCCAAGGCCGATCATGACTGAACCAGACAAGCCCACGTGAACTGGAACTTGGACCTGACCCCAGAGTAGGTGCAATCCTCCTATTCCAAGTCCTGGGAAAGGTTCGTACTACGTGCAAATTATCAAATATCTCTGATGTTTTTTTTCCTATCATAAGGTTATAAACTTTTAATATCTTTATATAAAGACAAAACAGGTAATAACGCATTACATTGATGATACTATTCCAATAGATACCTATAACGGATTTCTCGAAAATATTATTTGTTAGATATATGGTATTTATCTTTTTATTTTGTTTTGGCACAATTATTATTAATTGGACCTATAAGATATTAATTGGATGATGATAACTAATAAAGTATCTTTGTTTGACTTGGATTCAAAAAGTTATGAGGGATAATCTTCTAGTTGTGATGGAACTCTATCTTAACTAAAATTTTGGTTGATTATTGCCATGTGAGCTGAAAGATAGTAGGTGAAATCAACAGATGATGTGTGTGTGACTCTTGCATTCCTCTATTTTTCGTTGGTTACACAATTTCTGAAATTTTGGGGCAGTGAGCTTTTAGCTTTGTGAGAGTCACGTTGATGGAGAGATTAATGTGCTGATTTTATATTGTTGAAAAATCCATCTTGGTGCTACGATGTTTACTGATTTCTTGATGTATGACTCACGGCTGTGATGTCGGCTCAGTAAAACCTTGAGTAAATCTATTGTATTTCGGTGAAAGTATTAAGCTGGGTGAGGGCTCCGCAGACATAAGCAAGAAGTGTCGAACTGCGTTACTAAATTTTAGTGTTGATCTATTTAATTTCGTATTTATTTTTTGGTTTTCGTTTGTGTTGAAAAATTAACAGTTGTTGGTACAGTTACTTTATATATAGTAACCGACAGATACAACTACAAGTAACTGTGACAGAAACTTACAGGTAACTGCGGTCAAATCGAAGTTTTTGCAAAACTACTACACCCCCTACAGTTTTTCAATTGGTATCAGAACGAGTCACCGAATCATAACTTGGTACATCAAGTTGGTGCAGATCCGGGTTTCGTAATTATGACTATAAGAGAAGGAACATCAATTACCAAATCACTATTGTTGGACGGTTCCAATTATCCTGCATAGAAATCACGGATGAGGGTCTTTATTCAGGCACATGGAACAAGAGCATGGAATTCAGTGTTACATGGCTGCAAACATTCGATGATTACTGACAATAAGGGAGAAACAGTTCTAAAAGATCCATCTGAATAGAAAAGAGCCAAAGAAGAGAGGGCACTTGAAAACTCACAAGCAATGCACGCAATTTTTAGTGCTGTTGATGAAGGACGCTTCTTAATGATTTCGGCCTGTGAGTCAAGCTAAAGAAACGTAAGATACTTTGCAGACAATTTATAAAGAATCCAAATCTGTGATAGCGTCAAAACTACAGATGTTAACTGTGAGGTTTGAAGAACTGAAGATGGATGAAAATGAAACTACTAGGGATTTTCATGAAAGATTGCGCGATATAGTGAATCAGGCACATCAACTCGGGAAGAAATATTTCAATCTAAAACTAGTCAAGAAGACTTTGAGATCACTACCGCCAAGATTTATTTCGAAAATTACGGCAATCGAGGAGACTCATGATATCAATGACTTGTCGTTGAAGAAGGCAATTGGAATTTTTACCAATTTCTAAATGAATTTGTTCAGGAGCAAACAAGAAAAGAGCAAATGATTGACACTACAAGCTGAAACTGGAAAAGACATAAATGATGTAGAAGATGAATATGATGAGAATGAGAATATGGAGTTATTGACAAGAAATTTCAACAAATGGTTAAAGAGAATGAAAAAGAATAGACTCGAGTTTAGACAAAACGGTGGAAGCTTATTGAACAACAACTTCAAACAACAAGCCAAAACTCACAAGGGAGAAAGAAAGGTGAAGAGAATTCAATGCCGTGAGTGTCAAGGCTTCAGGCATGTTCAAGCGGAGTGTGCTAACATCTTGAAGAAGAGAAAAAGGAAATCCTATACGAGCAATTAGAGTGAGAACGAATCCGGAAGTGAAGAAGAAGTTGTGAATAGTACTGCATTAATTACTTTGTACAACAAAAGCTCAGTTACTTGCTTGACAGCAATTGAAACGGAAGTAACTGAAGACGAAAAAGGGAGTAAATCAGAAAATTTCGAGATAAACACAGACAAATTAGCACAAGGCTCGATCTCAGATTATGAAAGTGATAAAAGTGGTTCAGGTGATAAAAAGGAAAATATTTATAAGACTTACGAATTAATGTATGAAAAATAAGTAAAAACATGTACGAAGAATTAAAGGTTGAAGGAAAAAAAACTTTTTAATTAAGAATACTATTCAAAATTTAGAGAAGAAATTGATATCAACTTTAAATGGGCTTGGTGAAGCTAAACTGAAATTAATAAGTACCAAAAAGGGATAGAGGATGTTAAATGGAGGTACAAAAAAGTCAAAAAAGTTAATAAAAATCGATAAGGTTAGAAGGAATCTTCAAAGCATTGATTACAAAGGTGATTATTCCAAGGTGAATAATGAGAAAGATGACATATCCAAATCTGTCAAAGGAAAAATCTTAAAGAAAAATCAGAGGTTCATACCTATATGTCACTTTTGTGGAGTGACTGGGCACATAAAACCGAAATGTTACAAATTGTTGCAAATAATATTTCAAATGGGTCAATAAATGTCAATTACATACTCTCTTAATCACATTAGTAACAAAGTATTAATAGAGATAGTAAAAGACATAAACCTTCAATCTAGTTTAAGAAAGTTTAAAATTTATTTTAATATTTAAAAATTTCAAAAAAATTTATAATTTTTCATTTTCTAGAAAAATTATTTCTCTTAAATTTTAGTTAAAAATAAGGATGAAATGCATATTATTTGAATATTATAGATGAACTAATCAAATGCCATTGACATAAAAAGCCAACTTAGCTTTTATACTCAACTCAAACCAATGAACTTGATTTAAATTAATATTTAAGATAATTATAATAAATTATTAATTAGGTTGTATTTAATTAGTTTAATTTGAATTTAAGAATTACGTTGAATCGTCGTGTAAGCAACATTTGATTGGTCTATTTGTAATTTTCATGCCGCATGCATTTTATCGTTATTTTCTTTAGAAATTTTAAAAAAGAATTTTCTAAAAAATTAAAATAAGTACAAATGGGCCGAGGCCAATCATGACTGAACCAGACAAGCTACGTGAATTGGAGCTTGGACCTGACCCCAGAGCAAGTGCAATCGTCCTATTCCAAGTTCTAGGAAAGGCTGGTACTACCTGCAATTTATCAAATATCTCTGATTTTTTTCCCCTCATAAGGTTTTACACGTTTAATATCTTTATATAAAGGTAAAACAGATAATAACGCATTGCACTGATGATACCATTCCAATAGATGGTTATAACGGATTTCCCGAAAATATTATTTAATGAAAAAGAAAACTGAGGAAGTTACGGATTAAATATTTGCGAAATATTTGTATTTGCACTTGCTTATGCTAATTATTAGTAATTCTAGCTTCACTTCAAGTTTTGTAGTTAAAAAATCATGTTTCTGAGTTGAAATCTTAATCTTTGCCATTGGAACTTTAGATCAATGACTGGACCTTAGAGAAACAATTTCTTCTACCAATCAAGAATGATACTTCTTGCGACATATCTTTAGCACCAATCCCTTCAAGGGAGCTCATTTTCTACAAAGAATGTCTTTGAAATAATAACAATCACTGATCTGCATCTATACCACACAAATCCTGAATAAAAATTGAAGATCAGCCCACATGGATCAGAGAAAACTCTTTCGATCGGTTAATCAGAATGTCTTTGGAGGCATTCTGCGGATCCTAAGGTCTCTCCCCAGTGGCTTCATGAATGATAGATCATAGAATCAAGCTGATAAAACAGCAGAGTTCTGTGTTGTCTCTTCTGCCTGCAAGCTCTTGTAGTACTTAACAAGGACTTCCCAGCCGCCAGGGCACATGAAACCGTCCGGAGGGCTCTCACCGGTTCTTGCATAGGTCCGCATCTGTGATCAAACAATATGAGTATCAAATGGCATGTAGCAAATCTATAATAAGGCAATTCATTTCTGGATATTCTAGTTATAGGATCATAAAATTAACAAGTTTGTTTCTCCGAAAGAAAAAAGTGAGTGCCCTCGTGCTCCTCGGAACAAATCTAGAGAGTTGAAGAAAGTTGAACCAACAATTTTAGGATAAGAAGCACTAGGAACATGGAGGAACTAGTACCGCTCAAAAACACTATATTTTACCCCAAAGTAAGGGATTTGCATATGTTGTTCTTCGTTTTCAGAACCTCAAATCCCTTACATCATTATACCAACATCCTTGGCGTACACCTTAACTCACCAGAGAATTAATTACCTACCTTGGTACCAGAGATAAAGAGGAAGTCTTTAGCGCGAGATGGGTCAAAAAATGCCATCTTCTTTGCCACTGTGTCATAGGCCGCCACCTGAAGAATGCAGGAAAGAACTTAGTAATGAGGAATATATAGAGAGACGACACAACCTAGTAAATCTCATATAAGTGTGAAACACAAGCCTTGCAACCTCTTATGCCAAGTAAATTAGACCCAGCACATAAGCAACACTCAAAGTGAAGGCAAAACAAAACAACCACATGTGATTACAGTGACAGCCAAAACCAAATGGAAAACTAGTAGTTTCTTATGGAATCTTGAACATGAAAACTAAACCAGCCTTATAAAGGCATCTACTTGCTCTAGGGTATAGTGCACATTCAGGTTTCCTCAATGAAATTGAATGTTATCTTCATTTTCCCGATAATTATTTGCAGAGAACGCTTTCCTGTCAGATATTTTCTATGAGAATGAGCTCCCATATTGCATCATCTTACATTTTTATCAAGAAAATGAATTACGAACTCAACCTTGTAAACAAATGAAAGCCTAAGTACTTAAAATATAGTTCTCATTCCTTCCGAAAGAGATTATCTCTGGTCTAGAGCCGTCTATCTAGACATCTCATCACAGAACCTTGAGGAGAAAAAATGCAGTTCACATATTCCATAGCCAAGGGTGCTACAAGTTAAAAAGGCGGATAAATCCGTCTTCAAATGGAGATGTCAAAAGTCCTAGAACTCATCAATTGGCCATCAAGCATGATAACTTAATCAGTTCCAATTTGCTCGTGCAAATAGAGTGCACAGTAATGAGAAATAACGATGAAATGATGCTCTTCCATAGCCACGTAAATTTGATATCGCATATAAATATAATTAGATGATATAAAAGCAAGACCAAAACAGAGTGTGGAAATATGAGGCACAAAGCCATTGTACCTACCCGAAAGGGTAGGATATTCAACTTCTCCAGGCCAGGAGCCATGGTCAGCACTTTCTTTCCATGATCAGGGTCATATAGATCTCTCTTCTCTGTAGGATGACCCATGCCTGCTGGATCACGACCTACTATATAAAAATTAGCTCCAGCATTTATTCTTGCCTTGGCATGCCATTGTACTTCAGTTGGACCTGCATAATGCATAGGTGATGGAAATATGGCGACAATTGTAGTCTCAGGATCAAGAACTCCATCTTCCAGAACCTGAATTAAACAAAAACCATGGATATCCATTCAAAAGCGTCGAGTAAAATATAAAAAAAACTGTATTGCTTTTCCCTTAGCTGTACAACTTCATTGTGACGGAATCAATGCACCATCAAAGTTGAATATAAAATTGATAGAAGCACCTTCTTATGTTGTTCCATCCGGACATCCAGAGGCACATCATCAGCCTTTGTATAACCTCCTAAAGGATGAAGCAATAGAACTGGATTCTTGTAACCCAATTCCAAAAGGCGCCGGCGTGTATCGTTCATCAGCAATGCATGCCCGTTATGCACAGGGTTCCTTAGCTGAAATGCAAAAACTGCATCAGCTTGATGACTATCAAACTCCTTGCGCAGCTGCTGCGGAGAGACCCTATAGTGATCAAGCCCATCATTATACTTGATAGGTTTTAGCACTTCCAAATCTCCACCTATAAGCCAATTTCCAGCAGGCGTAATGACCACCTCTACATACGGCAACCCTGGTGCAGTTGTACCCCATGTTCTAGCTATTCTTTCCTCTTTGTTATGCTTGTATATCTCAACACTGCAACATCCATTTTGAGTAGAAAATGAAATTTCGGCCAAAGGAAGTGTCAAATGCACAGCACTGAAATACTAAACACTTACGGACAAGGCTTGGATATAATAAGAGAGGGCTTCAAAATGCACAACCAAAACCTATGTGTTGATTGGAGAGTTTTTGTAGTCTAAAAATAGAAGTTTTTTTTTACTAAGATTGTTTTCCTATGAGTACATTAGTAAAACTAACAAGTTCTTTTCCCCGTAGATCGCCTCAGTACTGTCCATTGCAAGTAAGAAACCTGGATAAAAGCAAACGCGATTGGTATAGCCAAAGGTTGTCTGAATTTCATGTATCTGCCCTAAACCTTACTTTCCATTTAGTGTGAAAGTGACCAGCTATTCAGTTCATATAGTAGTAAGGCAATATGCCAAAACCACAACAAGGACCATTTTTCTGGGACATAAGAGGCATTGCTTCGTTTATTATTGCAAGCAAAAACTCAAACAACAAGGTTTAGCTACTAATAACAATACTTTGATCTTTAAGGAAGAAGACTGGTACTCTTCCAGGTCTGTTGCTTCATTTTCTAAAACATTCAATAAGGCTATAAACTATAGATTTAATAACAATGATGAGTGATTTTCATATACAGTGTTGGATCAGAAATTAACCTTCGAAGCGTGGCGATCAAATCTCCACCAGGAGCAACCAACCCAACATCCTTAGACGACCCAATCCTCTCCTTAGTCTCGTCATCAATCGCCAAAACAATAGGAAGTGACATATTAACCACAGACCCATCACTCATTTTCAGAGAATTAAAATGCAAACACTGCAAATACTCATTTTCCCTCATGAATCCCTTCAAAGGACTCGACCAACCTTCGCTAATTACATGAACCCACTCCAAATCAATCTGGGTCAATCTCACCTTCGGCATTGACTCAGCTTCCAGTGTTTTTGACCTTCTCTCTGCCGCCGACACCAACAGATCCACCAATTTGCCACCGTCTGGGTCAATTAACGAGCTCTTCACCGCAGGAACTGCACTACTTGAAGCTTGTTCCATTCTGGGTTTGTCATACAAGAAAGCGACAAATTCGTTGTTGTAATAAATGGGTTTTGATCGAAACCTGGGAGTGTAATTAGCAAACTTGGTTTTGCTATTTTTGCGAAGATTAAGATTGACATGTGGATTGATGATGTGTAGTCTGGCAGTTAGAGACATGTTCTTCTTGCTGTCGCGAGTTTAATGTTTTGGCGTTAATGTTGGAATTGGGTTGTGGGAGTGAAACAGGTTTGAGAGATCCGATTAGTTTGGGATAGAGTACACGCGACTCTAATTTAGGAAACATCATGGTAGGCATTGGATTGGATGATGAAGAGAGGGAGAGAGAAGGGTAACGCTTGAAAAGTCGCTCCGAAACACATCCACACGTTTGATTCTGTTGATGTCGTCAGTTGTCTGTGGTCGGAAATTCGTTGCTGGTCTGCATTCTCGTTGGGGACCAGAACTTTGAAAGGCTTTTGGCGGCCAGGTTGTATTTGAAAAGGACTTACGGGTACATTGCGTTGTCGTTAGCAACATTGGGCCGGACTCGGATCTACTCCAAATTTTTATATAAGACTTGCAATATTATTGTTAATATATATGATAATAAAATATAATTACAAATAATATAATTAATATAATTAATTAATTAAAACATAATAATATATATAAATAAATAAACTTATCAAAATCAAGGAAAGTATCCTATTTTTATATTTCGAGACACATTTCTATCATTTTCTATCCATATTATATTAATTTCTATAAACTCGTATGTATTAATCAGGATTAGATTAAGATTTGATTTTTTATTTTTATTTTTTTATTTTTAAGCTTTTTATTTTTTTATTTTGAATAAAAAAAAGTAGATTTTTTGAATTTGAATTTTTAAAAATTTAAGCTTAAACTTAATTTTAAATTTGTTTAACTTAAATTATGTTTGTTAAAGAGCCTGATGTAAATACTATATTTAGACTCGATTAATTAAGATTGGAATTATGAGTTCAAAATTCAAACCTTTTTATGTTTTTAAAATTTTTAATCTTTAAATTTGATTTAAATTGAACCTCACGAGTTTATAATTTAATTTTTTAAATCAATTTTAAATTTAACTTCAAAACCAATCAAATTGATTCGATTTGAGTAGAATTTAGACTAAAATTACTAACTTTGGCCACTAAAAATCTTTATTATTTAAATCTTAAAGTCCTAATAATTTAGACTTACACTCGTATGGTGCAAATAATTTTAATATGGTTTTCTCTAATAAATTTTTTGATAAATTCATAATTTAAAATTAAATAGTCCTTATTTAAATATAATTTTTGCTAAATAATTCTAATATATAACGGATACTGAAATTAGGAAAATTAAAGTCAACATATCAGTCCACAAAGTTCCTCGTTTTGTGAAAGTTTGAAGAGGGTCATAATGTACTTAATCGTTATTTTGTATTTTTACAATCTGAGAATTTATGGTCACAAAAAAACAACTTCATCAATTATTTCAACTTTAGAAAGATTAAAAGACTCAAATTCAATATTGTAAAATTTGAGGATTTAAAGCGTCTAGTTGTAAGTTGTGGATAGGTCTTTTTGTCATACTACTTGGCTTTTCAGCTTTGGTGTATAGGGAAAAGTCCTACGAGGCCATTTGTTATTGTAAGATTGTCATATTTTCAGGGTTATTGAGCAAGGACCCCTAGCACAACTAGAGGCAGGAAGAGCCGTACTTTGTAGCTTATCAGATATTAGCATATATAGGCATCATATTAGGTATCTTCTTTGGTTTTATTTTATTTTATTTATTTATTTACATATTTAATTTTATTTATCTACTATTTTAGCATACCAGTTTTCATACTTATTCTTTTAACTTGCATCGCTTTTTTATTGTCACATTCTTATGTGGGTCTATTAAAAATAGCCTCTTTATTTTGTTGGAGTAAGGTTGCGTAGTATCAGACCTCACCAAATTCCACTTTGATGCAGGGACTCGGACTGAATATGATATGATCATTATCATATATATATATATATAATACATTAAAGATAGATAAATTCAAACAAAACTCAATAATACTTTTATTTCTATCGAACAACAATTATTTAATATACAAGTTATCTAAATTATAACATCAAATTCTTTACAAGCAAAATTTGAATAAAACAAAAATTAATGTTTTATCTTAACCTAACTTTTTTCAAATTTTATTGTATATTTTAAATTATTATGAATAACATTTTGTTAAATAATATTATTTTAATAGAATATCATATAATTAATTATTATAAGTATGACTATATCAACTAATTTATAAACAACCTCTTTACGAATTAGGGTAAGAGTACTACCAGGCTTCCTCAAAGTTTCCATTTCAGCAAGATGTATATCGAGTGTTGTTTCTATTATAACGATATCAAATGAGTTATATCATAATACACGATATTATATTATAAACTAATAACATAATTATGCCATTAATTAACATAACAGATAATATAAAATTTTAAACATTATACAAATAGTTTTCTAATAACTATATATATATATATATATATATATATAAAACGGGAAAGCACTTATTAAGTTAATTTGGAAGGTAATGAGTGATAAATTGCAGCAGTCAATTGAAAGGTATTGGCAAAAAACAGATTCAAGCATGGGACCGCCTCAATATCCACCAGCAGAACGACAACAATCAATCAATGTGCCAGAAATTCGAGAAAGATGGAAGAATTTCAAAGGAAAAAGGCTGAATGTTTCAAATCAATGGAATTTACCCTCAGCACAATCACAAACAGGATCAATATTGGTACTACCAACAGATGTATCACAATATGAAGATGTGATATCTCGATGGGAATCCAACAACAAAAATTTGATTGATCGAATGACATGGGTGGACAATCAAGCAAAAGTAACATATGTTGAAAATCTCTTGGGTGAAGTTATGAAAAGAATGTTCCAACAATGGAGATTAGCATATCCACAAGAATATGAAATGCTAGTAGCAGCAGCTGAGGATACACAAATCATCTTCTCACAAATAAGAAGAATGATAACATTGGAGGATCCATATCAAGGATCAACAGCATTTCAAGAAAGAGCATATGCAGAACTAGAAAGAATGCATTGCAAAGAAATACAACATTTGCCTCAATTCATGGAAGAGTACATGGATATAGCGGCAAAAACAGGAAGAGCTTATATGAGTCCAGAATTATCAGAAAAATTCTTCAGAAAGCTACCTGAGCTTTATGGAAAAGAAATAGAAGAAGAATTCAAAAGAAAACATCCAGGTAATACCATTGGTATAATTCCTAGAGTACACTTTACTTGGTTATATTTGCAGGAATTATGCAAAAAGGCATCAATGCAAAGGGGATTGAAAGACTTCAATAATCTTTGCAAACAAATACCTATACCTGGGTATTACAAAGAAAATAAGAAATATGGTCTCAGAAAAGCAAGAAATTACAAAGGAAAACCGCATGATACACATATCAGGGTTTTCAAAAGAAAGAAACCGCCTACTCATAAGTGTCGATGCTATACATGTGGAGAAATTGGACATTATGCAAAGGATTGCAAGAATAAACATGGAAATATAGCACGAGTTGCAATTATTAATGAGTTGCAGTTACCAGATGATTGGGATGTCGTCTCAGTTGACATGAATGAAGAAGATAGTGATGGAATACTATCAATTTCGGAAGGAGAAGATCCTGATCATACAACGGTCCTAAAGACACTTACAATGGAACCTTTGGAATATCTATTGGTCACAACTGACAATAGAGAAATCCAACAAAGAAAATATGCATGGCTGGAAGATGTAACTCTTCCACAAGAAATGGAAAATTGTGCACATGAATGGATGCATAATCAACCAATTGCAAATTACTTTATCGGGAAAGATAATTGTAATTATTGCAAAAGCAAAACTACAGAAGTAATGAGGATACATTGTCCAATGTGTCTCATGACAGTATGTCCTTTTTGCTCAGA
>JANQBM010000006.1:1431255-1450743 GCA_025594535.1 Erythroxylum domingense | reverse complement strand
TCGACAAGTACAGAAATAAGGATAGCCACAATGGTTATACCTGAATTAGAAATTGAAGCAGAAGAATATTACACCATAAAGGATATGGCGTATATATATATATATAATGTCATTTTTCAAAAAGTTGGAGTTTTCGAGCTAGATCATAGTTGATCTCAAATCTAACCTGAAACTTAAAAAAAAAATCAAACTTAACTCAAAATTTGAGTGTAATTGAATTTAAATCAAGCTTGATTAAATATATTTTTTAATTAAAATAAAAATGTCATTTTTAGAAAAGTTTTAGTTTTTAAACTGGATGATACTCGACCTCCAAGCTAATTTGAAACTCAAAATTAAAAGAAAAATCAAACTTAATTCGGAATTTGATCAACTTGTGTGAGATCTGTTGACTTCGGGCTGGATTGTGATGAACCTGACTGGACCTAATTAGCTTAATTCTTTTCGTGCCTCTATCAATTTCGTGACTTATACGTTAGAAGTTGTTCTTCAAAACAAACATAACGTGAAACTTCAAACTTAGTGACCTTGACCAAAGGTGTACGCCACTCGGACCACTATAATATATGTATTATTATATATAATTTAAACAAATATTTAAGATATAAAGTCAATCATTTATTTGATTGAAAAAGTTATTTTAAATCTAAAATTAATAGACTAAATATATTTTCTTAATTATTATATTTGTACATCAAGTCAATTTTATTTAAAATATGGATTTATCCTCAAAAAGATTAAAAATCATACAATACAAATGTAAATATATTTTTATATTAAAAATTTTATGTTTTAATATAAAATTTTATTATTTAAATAAAATTTGAATTTGTCAATAACAATAACAACTTCCGTGCCTTCTAGAAATGATCGAGCTGGTGAAGTGGAGGGTATGAGGTCAAAAGGTTCTGTGTTCGAATCTCCTACTTACATTCTCTCGATAGAGTCTGTCATACAACGCTTACTTAGTGCGAAGTACCCGATTGACGTAATTTGCAAGCTATTGCATAATTTTGGAGGTTTACCTAGTACATCTCCAAAAGATAACGACTGCGGTTTCCTCTTAAAAAAATAAAACAATAACTTCAATGCTCAAGAGTCCTTCATTGTGAGTAGGGATGACAATTTGGATTCGGAGTTCGGGGATCCCTGCAGGGATTCCTCATTCGAGGCGGGGATTGGCAAAAAAATCACCCTGTAAAATCGGAGATGGGACAAATAGAACTCCTGAGATAGGGTCAAGGACATAGACGGGTTGAATAATCCCCGCCCTGTGGAGATCCTCGTTCATGATAATTTTAGAAATATATTATATATTTTTAATTTTATATTCTTTACTAAATTTGATAATTTGATCATATACTGAGAATTGACAATTTGAGATTGTAGTTTAGGAAGACTATTGTTGAATTTTTCAACATAATGACTTTTTTTATTGCACCATAGTATATTTTATAGAAGTGTGATATAATCATATGAACCAATTTTATATAGGTGCAGAGTGAGGATTCAGAGATTCGGGTCTCTGTAGGGATTTCACGGGGATCTCGAGGATGAGGAATGAGACAAAAATATCCCCACTTTAAAGATCAGAGATCGAGGGTGGAGAGTACGGGTGTTGGGCAGGGACGGGGCGGGGAAGGTAGTCCCTGCCCCCACTTCGCCCGGTTGCCATCCCTAATTATAAGATTCGAAATGAGGATATCGATTATACGCATTATGACTCGATATTTCAACTTTTTTGAACTTTTTTGACACAAAAGATTAATAAAAGTATAGTTCAACACTAAATTATAATTAATTAATATTTTTCACAATTTTTATGCTACAATTTTGGTAGATTTTATTTTTAAAAAAAGCATATTTTAATATTTATAAATAAAAGATATTAATTTATGAATTAAAATATACAATCTTAAATTTTTAAAATTTATGTAAATTTAAGTTATTTAAATTTTTAACAATTTCAAGGGTAAAAATTTTTAATTTAAAATAAAAAATAAAGATATTAAAAAACTTTAAATCTAATTATACTTCAAACTGGCTAAGTATAATTCGAAAGTATATACTGAACTGTTGCCAAAGCAAAATTCAACATGTCACATAATTAGGGTTTGTGTGCGCGAACAACTCATCTCTCTGCAAAGCTGCAGAAATCAAGAAATCGAAGGAGGCGAAATCACCTCGAGTTGAGGCTAGGTAAGAAGGAAACTAAGAAGGCATGGGTGTACCAGCTTTCTACAGGTGGTTAGCCGAGAAATACCCTTTAGTGATTGTAGATGCAATTGAAGAAGAGCCCGTCGAAATCGACGGCGTGAAGATTCCGGTCGACACGAGCAGGCCAAACCCTAATATTGAATATGATAATCTGTATCTAGATATGAATGGGATTATTCACCCGTGTTTCCACCCTGAAGATAGGGTGAGATTTTCTCTAGACATTAGTTTTCCTTTGCCACATCTTTTGGTTTTGAATGGAGTTTAATGGAATATTATAGTTTAAGTGCAATAACCCTTACGGTAAAAGGGGTTATACTGCAATTTAATGTTGCATTCATGTTGGTGTTGTGAGCTTCCATATTCACTTGCTTGGATAAGGTGTCTAATGTAATCATGTGGACGTGGAATTTTATTGTTTTTGTTGTCTAATTTATGTTAAACGAAATTACGGTCCTTCAGTTTTGTTGGAAGATACAAAGGACGCTGTGGTATTAGGCTTATTTATAAACCACATGGTAATTGGTATATATGATATTAACTTTATGCTTAATGAATTTGTTGTACTTATGAAAATTGGTTTGTTGCAGCCTTCGCCAACTTCTTTTGATGAGGTGTTCAGTTGCATGTTTGACTATATTGATAGACTGTTTGTGATGGTGAGACCTCGAAAGTTGCTATACATGGCTATTGGTGAGTTTATTTTCTTTGATATTGTAAGTTTAGATGAATATGGGGTTTTGAAACTATAATACCCTGAAACAAATGGCAGATGGAGTTGCTCCTCGGGCTAAAATGAATCAGCAACGATCTAGGCGTTTTAGGGCAGCTAAAGATGCAGCAGATGCGGTAAGTTGTGGATCCTGGTTGCACCTTTATGTGTGATTTGTAAGGTTTATCATCCAAATCATTGGGGTGGTAGGCAGACACTGGGTTTTTCATTTGGCTTTTCACAAGGTTTATCAATGAGTTACTCATTCCTGTATATCATTTTTTTGCTTTTCTCTAGATTGGATAAAAGATTATGCTTAGATTGAAGAAGATAATTAGTGCTCTATTTTTTTGACATAAAGGAATAGAAGGAAAAGTGAATATGAAGTAGCTGCAAATATTTGATAGACTATGTTATTAATCTCTCACAATTTCTTTTAGGCAGCTGAAGAACAAAGACTGAGAGAGGAGTTTGAGACGGAGGGCAGAAAACTTCCTCCAAAGGAGGAATCGCAAACTTTTGATTCCAATGTTATCACTCCCGGAACTCAATTCATGGGTATCTTGTCAATTGCACTTCAGTATTATATTCACCTCAGACTTAATTATGATCCTGGGTGGAAGAATATTAAGGTATTTATGCTTCATGGTCCATTATTTCTTATTCTTTATGGAGCTATTAGTCTTTGCATTGTGGTTGTGCCTTTTTTACAAGGGACACTGTTTGAGTTGTTTCTTCCACTTCTTGCTTTATGAAGGTTATCCTTTCTGATGCGAATGTTCCTGGGGAAGGGGAACATAAAATTATGTCGTACATTCGTCTTCAAAGAAATCTTCCTGGTTATAACCCAAATACACGTCATTGCCTGTATGGTTTGGTATGTTTTTACTTCCATTTTGATTTCCATGGAATCACTTTTATTGTTTTTATGCTAGATTTAAATGATTCCCATGATTCTACTTACAGGATGCAGATTTGATTATGTTAGCTTTGGCGACCCATGAGATTCATTTCTCAATTCTTCGAGAGGTTTGTGTTTTTCTATTTCAAGTATCTAAACTTTGTGATAATCAAATTCTGTTTTAGTGTTCTTGTTCTTGTTTACAGCTTTCATGTTTCTATATTTTGATGGGAAATTTTAGGGGTGTATTGTGGATTAGGTTTCCTAGATATATTGATCAAGGTAAGTAGCTAAATGGATGAGTTACTTTCAGGTTGTATTCACACCTGGACAACAAGATAAATGCTTCCTATGCGGTCAAGTGGGTCATTTAGCTGCTAATTGTGAAGGCAAGGCAAAGCGGAAGGCAGGAGAATTTGATGAGAAAGAGGTTGTTGTGCCCAAAAAGCCATACCAGGTTGGTTGCGCTTTGCCTTTTTTGTCATAGATACAGTTTCACCTTTTTTTATTTATTTATACTGTTTCTTTTCTTTTTTGGCTTTTGCAGTTTCTTAACATTTGGACACTGAGGGAGTATTTGGACTATGAGTTCAGGGTGCCTAATCCTCCTTTTGAGATGGACATTGAACGGATTGTGGATGATTTTATATTCATGTGCTTTTTTGTAGGCAATGATTTTTTGCCACATATGCCTACACTTGAGATTCGTGAGGTTTGTAATTTGCTTATCAGCTTAAATGCATTAGTTTTATAGAAAATTGTCATTAACTGCAAAATGTTTGAGCAAATGTGCACCCGAAAGCCATTAGTAATGCATATGGATCCCCGCATATTGTGCAATGCATATATAGATAAGGGAGGGTTCTCTGTGGGTTTTTTCTTTTTCAAGGTGCAGTTTATATTCTGGTATGATTCAGTCCAGGTCCTTTGGTTGTAAATGAGCTAATGTACCACTAAGTGAGAGCAGAGTAGTATGTTACAAAGATCTTCTCTTTTTTTGGACTTAGCTATAATATATTATGTTCTAACAACCTAGGACTTATGGATAATTATAACTATGCATAGTAGGTTGTGAAACCTTTTACTTCTGCTTCTGCACTAGATGTTGGACATGAGTCCAGGATGTGAATGGATTTTGCGAGATTTTATTTTGTTGCAGGCAATGATGAATGGTTCTATTATGTTTGCTTGGTTTGGCCCGTTAGGAGTTTTCCTTAATCTCAATGCTTGTTTCCTACAGTTTCAATTTTTTAAATCTTTCTGTGAAATGTTATGATTTTAATGTGCAATAAGATTTTGACTCTTTTTTTTTTCCCTTTTTATAGGGTGCAATCAACCTGTTAATGGCAGTATATAAGAAGGAATTTAAAATATTGGGTGGCTATTTGACTGATGCCAGTAAGGTAAGAAGTTTGTAGTCTCAATTCTTATGTATTTTACTTTTTCCCTGTTGACCATTAGTTTTCTTTTGGTTGCTGTTTTTAGCCGAATTTGAACAGGGTTGAGCATTTTATTCAAGCTGTAGGATCATACGAAGACAAAATATTCCAGAAAAGAGCCCGCCTGCACCAGGTTAATTTATTTTCTTTGTTTTTGATAATAATGTGCATTGCATGTTGAATGTTTTTACTGATGATGACATGCATTTTATTGTTGTTTTAAGGAACAAATTTGTGGTCAACAGGTGCATTATATTGTCTGATTAATAAATGAACTGCTACTAGATCATTTAAGTTATGGAGTTGCACAATCCAGACATGTGCATTCATACTAATATGCTGTTTGCTATATCTAATTGCATTGCATATATACTGCCGAGTGATTACAACTCTGTTCACTATGAGTGGGTATCAGGTAGCTGAGTTCGAGTGATTATTTTTCTCTAAATATCTTTTAGCTATCCATATCTTTATTAATATTTTTTTCTGAATATGAGTTCCTCCATTAATTTGCAACAGCGGCAAGCAGAGAGAATTAAGCGTGAAAAGCGACAGACTAGAAGAGGGGATGATGTGGAACCTCAAGCCCTTCCTGATTCTTTGGTTCCAGTTACTCGATTTCATGGTTCTCGTCTCGCAACGGGTCCTTCACCGTCACCTTATCAGCAAGGTGGAACATCAGATATTGCAGTTTCTGCTCGGCCCCATAAAGTTCCTCGGTCCTCTTCTTCAGCAAATATAGGTGCTGCAATTGTTGATGCGGAGTATAGCCTGGAAACAGAAGTATGTTTTCCTGCTTATGGAGAGGCACTTTAATGTAATTCTGACTCCTTCAATCATTCTTAGGGCTCATATTCGAATGAGCTAAGCTTTATTTGGTATGAGCCTTACTGGCAAGGAGTTAAGATTGCATTTATTACCTCTTAGTATTGTAATCTAGCAATTCTTTTTACATTCTACCAAGAGCTTTTATTGGGCTAAATTAATTTCTTTTTCATTTTTAGGCTCGTGAAAACAAAGAGGAATTGAAGGCTAAGCTTAAGGAGGCCCTTAGAGAGAAGTCTGATATTTTCAACAATGAAGCTGCAGAAGAAGACAAGGTTTGAATTGCTTCTTATATTGATTTATTCAAATTTGCAGAGGACATATTATGGTTCCTTATTTATTGAGAGTTTGAATGGAAAAGTAGTGGCAAGTAGGTAGGAAAGATGTTATTGTGATTGTACATATTTATTGAAACTTCTGTGGCTGATGTGATGGTGACTGTTGCTTTTAGTGGACTACCCTTTATTTTGCTAATTCTGAAAATCTAATTCTGTTATGCATTGTGCTCTTTTCTCATGTTCTGCAAGTGCAACTGATGGAGGATTACTCTGATTTTCAATGTGCAGATCAAATTGGGAGAACCTGGGTGGAAGGAAAGGTATTATGATGAGAAGTTTTCAGCAAAATCTCTGGAGGAACGTGGAAGTATACGAAGAGATGTTGTAAGTTACATATTCTTCGATGTATTCTTGTTGTCTTTAAACAATGGATCTTTTCTTTATTTATTTGACCTTCATGTGTGTAGGTTCAGAAGTATACAGAAGGGTTATGCTGGGTCATGCATTACTACTACGAGGGAGTTTGTTCTTGGCAGTGGTTAGTTGTTTTTAGTTCCGGCTATTCCCTAGTTGAAAGTTTTTTCATATATGCTGATATTACTGTTTTATTTAGAGTTGTAGTGTTGTAACCCAAAGTGAAGTTAAAAAACCTTTGTTGATAGTTTTGCTAGCAACTATTTTTCTTCGAATGTGTGCATGAAATTATTATGGGTTAAAGTGATTGTCACATTTAACTCTAGGCTTATTTTATCAGTTGCTAAGTGTCCATTTCACCTGTTGGTTGCAAATATATTACTACTCAATTTTGCTTGCTTCAGGAACTCTTCGCAGATAGATGATTTCTGAAGTATTATACTTATGCATTGATCTTGGACTTGGTGTTAACTTGTTAATAAACATTTTGTTGCAGGTTTTATCCCTATCATTATGCTCCGTTTGCTTCTGATCTTAAGGATCTTGGCCAATTAGATATAAGTTTTCAACTGGGTTCCCCATTTAAACCATTCAATCAGCTTTTGGGAGTTTTTCCTGCTGCAAGGTTCCACAGCTGTTAAATTTATTTTATATACCCTTTTTTGCAACTGTTTTCCTTGAGAAGGCCAAGTGGAGAAACCGGTTATATTTATCTTGCAGTGCTCATGCGCTTCCAGAGTGCTACAGGAAATTAATGACAGATGCAAACTCACCTATCATTGACTTTTACCCAACTGGTATGGCATTATCAACTGAACAAGAAAGATCTATAGATTGCTTTCCTTGGATTATGCATTAATGATCTTGATTTCTTGAGCAGACTTTGAGGTAGACATGAACGGAAAACGGTATGCATGGCAGGTGAGTATGTCTTACTGATGTTAGTGGACTATGGCCCAGAGACAATTTTATGAAGCAGGAGTGTTTTTTGGTTTCTCAAATGGAGTTTCTTGAAACTTTCTGGATGTTATTAGTTTAATTCCTTTTTATTGCCTTCTCCCAAGGGTATTGCAAAGCTTCCTTTCATTGATGAAGCTCGCCTTCTCGCAGAGGTTCAGAAAATTGAACATACTTTAACGGTACTGTTCTTCCTTAGATCTTCCTTCACACATGCTGTTGCACAACCTTCATTTCTTTCTATTTATTTCAGATCTCTCTCTCCACCTGCTCTGCCCTTATTCTTCTAAGGAGGGAGAGGGGATCAGAGACGGGGGTTCTGTTTCGTAATACATTCCATTCCAACAGAACATTCCAATGCTTTTCAGGATGAAGAAACAAGGAGAAACAGTATGATGTTCGATATGTTATTTGTGTTATCGTCAGATCCTCTATCAGAAAGCATATATCTACTTGATAATCAATGTAAACAATTAAAAGACAGAGAGCGTATTGAAGTCAAGGAACCTATTAATCCTGAGTTGAGGTATGTACAACTGTGCTTTGCTTACGTAATGTCATTCAATTTTCTTTTGAGCTTTGTGATGGAATTTACTCAATCAACTTCCGAGGTTTCATTTTCTCCATGAATCCTATCATTTTGGTACATCAATTGCAGCACTAATCTTGGTTGTTGAGGTCGAATTTGAGTCATGGAGTTTAGCTTGCATTATAGTTTGTACCGGAGAGCATTTCTGTTAAGGAGTTTAGTCTTAAATCTTGAAAACTTAAAAATCTTAGGAGAAAATAAAGGGATAGAAATAATCTTGTAGACAACAAAGTTGGTTTGGAGTTGCATAAGCCCTTCTATTTATGGAACACTTACCATGTGTTAATGGGCTTATTTTATTTTTTCCTTTCTGGCTTAATATTTGTACATACTATAGCTGCAATAAATTTCTTCATTCTTCTTTTATGTTATTGAGGACCCTGCATAAAGTATGTCTTGCCAGTTCAGAAGAGAAAAGGTCCATTCTGTCTCCAAGTTATTGATTCAAAAAATTTTGATTGGAATTGATACTTTCAAAAGTGGAAGTGAAACGATCTTAACTTGAAAATGAATTCAGTATTTGCATTTTATTTTCCGTATAAGCACATAAGAACTTCCTGTTTGTAGTACTGTAGTACTGTCCTTGATTTTGACCATCACCTGTTTTTGTTCATGCAGTACTACTAGTGATTACACATTATGAGGAGTTTGAACAATTTTTAACACAAACCGTAAACTTTTTAGTTTTATTTGGGATATCTTATGATTTGTTTAGGGCTGCATGCAGTGATGGGATGAATGGTTATATATCCCCATGTGCTGGAGATGCTCATCCTCCTATATTCAGGTCTCCTGTTGTTGGCATGGAGGACATATTGGACAATCAAGTCATGTACGTGGTTAGCATTCTATTGTCTGTGTAGTATATTGACATGGTTGAATGTTAATGGTGGCCTTAACAATTGCATTGGCTTTAACTTTTTTCTTCAGATGTGCAATATATAGACTTCCTGGCCCACATAGACACATTGCTAGACCTCCTGCTGGGGTTGTATTCCCAAAAAAGGTATGCTTGCTGCGGATAATAGAATTCTTTTTCGAGTGTGATTGTCATACTTGTTATGGTTGTGGCTATTAATCGTCTAAATGTTTCTCCTCTGTGTATTATTAGCAAGTTTCATTGTTCAGTATATCATTAATATGATGGCATGTTAGTGTCAATTTCGAAATCCTCGTTTAGTTTCTGCTTAGACTGTTGCGATTAATAAAATTTCTGCCACTTGTATCCGTTTTTGAAGCTTGTGTACAGATGATGGTTAATATGCATTATCAGCCAACTGCATTGGAAGACTTGTAATTTGGGTCTAACATTTGACATCTTTTACCTTAGGGTTGCGTTCGACTTTAATATTTTTCTTTGAAGTCCTCAGATAGCCTTGAATACAAATTTATCGTTTCCCTAAATTTCATGCTGAATACAAATTTATCGTTTCCCTTATTGTTTGACTCTAAATTTCATGCTGAAGATTGAGATGGTTTGGCGGAAATTGGCTTGCCTGATTTCATGATGACCTGACATCCTTTTTTCTCTTATAGATTGTAGATGCTGGGGATATGAAACCTGAACCTGTTTTATGGCATGAAGATTCTGGGAGAAGGCCTAGGGAACATGAAAGGTACATAAAGATTTCAGTGAGATGATATGTTGGAAATACAAGCAACAGTGTGATTTGTTTTCATTTTGCCATCTTCCATGTATGGTTAACTGTGTGGTTGATCCTCCTTCAGGCCGCACCCACCTGGAACTATTTCTGGTCGTCAGCTAGGAGAGGCATCACATCGACTCGTTGTCAACAGTTTACAGATGAAGGTGGACCAAAATGGCTATATGCACGCCCGCGCACCTTATTCTGCAGCTTCCTATGTCTCGTCATATTCTTCCTTTTCAAATGGGTTCCAGGACGATGGGCACCGCGGAATGCCACAATCCAACTTTCAGACTAATAACTACAGATATCCGAATCACTCCACTCACTATGACCAAGGATATAATCAATCCTATGCTGCTTCTGGCCCTTCTAGCAAAAGATTTCAAACTCATCATGAAAGAGTTAAGCAGTCGAGTGGACAACATCCAAGACACGCGAACCAATCGGAATATCATCAGAGTAAGCAGTCGAGTGGACAACATCCAAGACACGCAAACCAATCGGAATATCATCAGACTGGTGGATCAAGGTACACGCACCCTGACTATCAAGGTGGTTATAATGGTTACCAAAGTCACTTTTCATCTGCAACTGGTAATCATGGGCAATGGGGTGGCAACTATCAAGCAAGAGACAACCGGTTCTCTACTCTCGACTCAAGATCATCAAGTAGGATGCAGCCACCACCTCCCGGACTGAATGGGGGTCAGCCGACTTCTTCCCCCGGTGAAATGCATAGAGGGCCATCTCGACAGCCACCTCACGCAAATTGGAGGCCACGACCACCGCCAGCTGGAGGAGTAAATTGGAGACCTGGTCCTCTGCCGGTGAGTAAAGCAAATAGAGGGCCACCACCACCACCTGGATATGGTCGGTAAGAGTTGTTTCCTTCAGCTTCGAAGGCTTGAAGTTGTACAATAGTTAGTATGCCCGTCGTTCAATTCTTTCATTTCGTTTCCAGAGTTGTAGGATTTACATGTTCAATCGGTGTTAAATTAAAATTAAAAATATTGTAATAAGATTGAATTCGATTATTTTTATTTGTTAAAAATTTAAAGTTTAATTAAAAAGAAGTTATTAAATAAAAACTAAATACTTTATTTTAACTTATGAAAATAATTAGTTTATAAAAATTAATAGATTATTTAATAAATTCGTAATTTTTAATAACAGATTATTAAATTAAATTGGATTGAAAAGTTAAAATTTTAATCAAAATTTTGCTTAATTCAAAGTTTTTAGTGTTAAATTGATTAACTTGTTTTGATTTTTTAATTATTACATTTAATTGTACTCTTGTTTTCTATTTTACTAATAGTTAATAATTATTAATATTTATTAGTATTAACCAAGGGTAAATATTATTATTAGTTGTCAAATTACAAATCTATTATAAGGTAAGGA
This sequence comes from Erythroxylum domingense, assembly GCA_025594535.1. Classification (NCBI taxonomy): domain Eukaryota; kingdom Viridiplantae; phylum Streptophyta; class Magnoliopsida; order Malpighiales; family Erythroxylaceae; genus Erythroxylum; species Erythroxylum domingense. Next base: position 1,439,358 of record JANQBM010000006.1, on the reverse strand, counting down.
CAAATCACTTTGATAGAGCTTTTATTATTTAAAAAACTCCTTTGTTCCATAATTTAGGTGGGGTTATTTATAACGAGCTAATTAAGAATTTTCAAATGTACTCGTATTAACAAGTGCATCAAAGATTATTGTCATCAATTCTTTCGAGAGGTACAATTATCGCGAGCAAACATATTAATGACAAAGAACACATTTTTGCTATATTATTGATACTTGTAATTGATCAGTTATTTTGGCAAGCTTGACTGAGGAAGAATTATGGGGGCGTAAAATAAAAAAAATATGTTGATTCAGTCTGGGTATATTATATTTAAATTTTATACTATTAATGATAAATAATAAATAAATAAAAAAAGAAGAAAAAGTCCTCACTTAATGTTTAATTTTTGTCAAACAAAATTTAAATTTGCGAATTATATTAATCATTTAACATCACAAGACCTTTGTTATATATCTAAGCAAGCACGGTAACGGTTCAAGAACGGTAAAACTCGATCAGTAAAAATTGGTTAAGTTGGGTCTTTTAGAAATAAAAATAAAAACAAAAATTATTTTTATGATTTTTTTTTAAGTTATAAAAATTAAAAGAAATTAAATTTCAAATAAAAATCAAATTTCAAATAAATATATTTTTTAACTTTAAAAAAATACAAATCAATAAAGTAAGATAACGAGAATATAATATCTATCAAAGCCGATTAATAGTCATAAAGAGACAATAAATAATTAAATATAAAGCAACGATCTGAGAGTTAAACGCCGCAGATTTTGGAGAGTAGGTTGGGACGGGTTGAGTATGTTCAGACAGTCGGCGGTTGGGAATATAACAATTATGAAATTGTTAAGACATGACACACGTGTGGATTGATGAGTTGTTAGCCAGTCTTATGCTCTTCCAGAACTACTTTTCCTTTTGAATATCTCCCAGACAAACCCTACAAGATACTGCCAACGTAACGTGTGCAAAGTAATGGGATTGGGATTCCTTCTCTTCACCTTTTGTTGTGTTTTTTAAAAAGGTATTTTGGTTTCAAACATAGATTTGATCCCATACACTTCACGCTCAAGTTTTCTATTCAATCAATATCTCTCCGATTTTATTAGTTATTTTATAAATGAAAATAGGCCAAAAGACGTCGTTTTGAAGCTTATAATTAAAATTTTTAACATAAGCTAATAATATTAGGACATGTGTTAAAAAACTAAAATTATAAAAAGTATTTGATAATTTTAAAAAGAAAACGAGTGCGTTAATAAAAAGTTAACGTACCTAGTGCACAAATTTTCCTATTTTGCGAAGATCTGGGAAGGGTCATAGCATGCACAGCTTTCTCTTTGTATTTTTATATAGAAACTATTTTTGTAACTTGAACCTGTGATCTAATAATTACAAAGAGAGCAATTTTACTAATTACTTCGATATTTACCATTAAAAAGGTACATTTATAATATATTAAACTATAAAAGATCTAACGAATTTTATCTTTTTTTATCTCACAAATTATCGAAAGTAAAATGATTTTTATAAATTTAGAAACAAATACGGTCTATTTGAATAAATATAATTATTCTTTATATATGTATTAATTAAATTGCTAAATGCACAAAAGCTAATAAATCCTACTTAAAAATTACATAAAATAAAAATATTCTAATTTTAATTGACTATGTTATTTTAGGTTAGATTAGACCATAAAATATAAGTTTAAACCCTGATTAACACGACCCTAAATAAATTTAGGGTTAAATGAGTTCTATTTGTTAATTTTAGATTGAATTTAAACCGTTTTGTTAAATAATTATTCTTCATATATGTGATAATTAAATCGCTAACTATGCAATAGTTAATAAATGGTATGCTTTAAATAAATTATCGATTTAACCTGTTTTTCTTTCAAAATTGAGGTGACTTGCCTCGTGTATGTTAGACATTTTTGTCCCTCGCAACATTTTTGTTATTTTCTATTAAGCAGACAACTATTAATTATAATTTTGGCTTTTAAATAAATTATTAGTTAAGTTATGTAATTTGATTCGAATAAAGATAATAAAATGACTCAATAAATAATCTAAATTAATGGATCGAAATTCGGGTGAAAAATAGATCCAGATTAGTATAAATCTGGTTCATATCAGCCTTGTGATGGAGAAGTCCGATATGAAAACTATATATAAAGGTTAAGGTCTCTTGCAGTTGCTCGTATCAATCATAAACATAAGAATTTTCTGATTCATTAAGTGAGATTATGTATTGAGAAAACTGTAAAAAAACCTTAACAATGCTCTAGTGATAGATTCTTATGAAGACAATGGTGAATTCAAACTCATTTCAGCTTCGAAAAGTTCGTTTGAAATTTCAGAACTAAAATCAAATATTTTTCACATTTCTCTATTTTTTATTCTTTTACGTTCGATACGAGATACGTAACTAAAGTATCTTTACAATCTATTGGTACTAACAAAGATGGCGATTTATGGGGTCCAAATATTCTTTGAATGGATAAAGATACCTGTCAAACTAGTAGTAGTTCGTATTATTATAAGATTTTAAAGACGAAAAAAGACACCATACGTGGGACTTTGAGGGGATTGAAGTGGTTACTACTCTTTCGAGACAAGATGATTTAATGAAGTCATCTCTGACGCATGTCTGAGTTAACGTAGTAAGCCTTTTGGCTGCTCGTTCTTGTCCCATTTAGCCTATAATCTCCTTTGCTTTCAGACTATTTTTTGTTTTCTATCACCGACAAAATTGTTTTATAAATTAATAAATTTATAATAATTTATAAAGTAATAAATTATTTAAATTTTAACTGGAGACTTTTAAAAGAAATGTTCTAAAGGCTAAAAGATTTAAACTTCTGAAATTTCAAAAAATCCTCTATTTTTTAAAATTCTTTAAAAATCTGTTTGTAGTTTAAAATTTTTACGAAAACTCATTGTTTTAGATTTCGATTAAAAAATAATGACAAAAAAAGTGCAACTTGAGCATCTGACTTGTAAAAATTAAATACTACGTATATTATTGAAAGACCTAACTTATCTCTAAAAGTTAGCTTGAGTAGGAAGATTTGCATGCTATTATAAATGTTTGAATGCACTTACACTTGTCCAATGTGAGATTTTTAACACACTCCCTTCAGCCTAAAGCAGGGCTAGATATCTGTTGGGCATATTGAACAAAGGGAAAGAACCAAGCACTGTCTCAAACAATCGAGATAAACATGCTAGGATACTATGTAGAAAAGTCTAACTCACCTCTAAAAGCTAGCTTAAAATGAGAGATTTGCATACTATTATAAATAACTGAATGCACTCACACTTATCCGATGTGAGATTCTTAACATATATGATGATTCAATTTAACCCTTCAGTTTAAATCATCGAATTAAATACGACTCAAATTAATAATTTATTGTAATTATCTTAAATTATTACTTTAAGTCGAATTTAATTAGTTAAAGTCGAATTTAATAGCTGAATTGAATTATCGTATTAGTGATACTTGATTAGTTCACGTTTGATGTTCATACGACATGCGTTTCGTTGTTATTTTTTCAATCAAAATCTTTGAGAATTTTAAAATTTAGAGAGTTTCTTTAAAATATTTTAAACTCTAGGAGAAGTTTATATCTTTTATCCTTAAATTATATTTTATCAATCATTAATTTGAAGGGTTTTAATTAATATGAATAAAACTTGTAATTATGATAATAATTTATAAACATATTAGGAAATTTTATTTTATTAGTTAATTAAAATTTTTAATAAGTAATTTAAAGAATAGACAATAAGATTGCTGGAGTTACATCAATCCATCGACTTATATCTTATCAATCATTGATTAGTTATGATTTTTGAAGGGTTCTTGTTTTATTATGGTTGGTCGATCATATGGCAGCCAATCATCGTTAACAATGGTCGTTTTCTGAGCCAATCGTGTCATTGAAAATCACAACGAGAATTGATGTAGATAAATAAGTAGTTAGGAGACACATTTCCATTTGATTGAAAGTGAAACTAAGAATGAGGAAAAAATAATTAATTTTAAATAATTTTCAGCAATCATCTAATTCCTCTATTTTCAACTTATTGAAGTTCTAATTTTAAGGATCAGATCTCCTGTTTCGATTATGGTGTTCCGATCATATTCGTTAAATCTCATCCATACATTTACGCGGACCCCCACATAAATATATGGATGAGATTTAATAAAACAAAGTTGAAACAGAGTAATTAGAACAGATGATTTAACGTGCTAATTCCATCGCTAAGTATATTATAACTAAATGCTTTTGCTACTTAGTTACTCCTCTCAATCTCATTTAACGAATCGAGTCGAGTTTAGACTTCAATCAGATTAACCTTCAAGGTTTGATTTTTTTTTTCAAACTTTTCAAATCTAGTGCAATACCTAATTTCTTTTAAATATAGAAATAAATTTGATATGAACCTTAAAATTTAAACTTTATCTGTTAACTTAAGTTTGAATCGAACTAAAATGTCAATTTTAAGTGAAATATACGCCAGTAATCTTTTTTATGTGTTAATTAGCTTAAACATTTTCTTGTAATAACTTTTCGTTTTAATTATTTACTTGACTTTTTTAAGACAAGCCTGTCTACTTTTGGATCTCTCGATTTCGAGTATCAACAAAGTTTCTATGAGAATGTAAAATTTGGACCATATCTCGAATCAATCCCTCATACCCAAATTTGATCAATCAAACCTGACAGATTAACTTTGGGTGAGACTGGGCAGAGTTGAACCCTGACCCTTTTCTCATCTCACATAGATTGTTCATGTTAGACCTCGAATTGATCTCTCAAACTCAAATCCAGTCAATCAAACCTGGCACACTAACTTTGGGCTAGATCAATGTTTTCAAATCGGACCGAAAGTTAATCCAAAAAGATATAATGTTTAAGGTTTAAAAAGTTTAACCGGTATTAGATAATCATAAAATCGGATGGAAATTAAATAAACTTGAAAATTTTGAAAAATAATTGAAAAAGATTGTCCTTACTCTTGAAAATTTTTAAAGTTTAATTAAAAATAGAATGTCAAATAAAAATTACTGATTTATTTTAATTTATAAAATTGATTAATTTACAAAATTTGGTTAATTAATTAATAAACTAAATGATTTTTAATAACAAAAATTATTAAATTAAATCAAATCGAAAAAAATGAAAATTATATTAAAAACTTGATTAGTTTAAGTTTTTACTATTAAATTGATCGAACCGGTTTAATTTTAAAAATATTCGATGAAATTAAACTCGGTCAAACCTAAAATCTTTTTCCATCTCTATGCAATAAGAACTTAAGGGACCTCCCACTTGGCCCACCGTTCAATTATGAGATTGATGTGTATATATAATATAAATTGAGCCTTTTTCGGAGGAGATCTGACTTGCCACCTAAATAAAGGGTCTTGCAAATTGCGAAGACAACGCTCCCATTGGCTTCCTCTAACTACCACCACCCACACCTCTTACCCATAAAGATTATATATATAATCCAACTTGGGAATTATGTTTTAGAAGGTTTGTTTGTTCCTTGTTGATCCTTCCAAAGAATGAAAAGGGCCCTCTCGGAGATGTGCCCTTCTCCAAACCACATTATTACTAAAAGAAAAGTAAGTTATGATTTAATTATGTTAGTTTGAATGGTCAAATGATAATTTTATATATCGAGAAAGCCAAAATTCAAAATTGGGATCGTTGAACATGAAAAGGTTCATTGTTTAACTATTTTTATAAAATTATCATAATTTACGTAATTTTTATGGATGATTAAAAATTGAGTCCGTATGATCAATTTATTAGTGAATATATAAAACCAATCAAACTGACTTTACATAATAACTTAAGCTTTTATGATGAAACAGTTATTTAACATAGTATCAGAACCTCCGTGATCAAATAGTCGTGAGTTCAAATTCTACCACCTACCTACTATTCAGCAGAAGATAGAGTAAGTCTGTACAAGTTTCAAACACAGAGAGTTTTCACTTAAGAGAGTGTGTTAGTGACTATATAAAACCAATTAAGTTGATATCTCACAATAGCTTAAACTTTTGTGATGAAACAGTCATTTAATATGATATCAGAATCTCTGTGACCAAATAGTTGTGAGTTCAAATCCTACTACTTACTTATTATTCAGCACAAGGTAAAGTGAACCTGTGAAAGTTTCAAGTCTAAAGAGCTTTCACTTGAGGATGTGTGTTAGTGAATATATAAAACCAATTAAGTTGGCTTCACACAATAGCTTAAGCTTTTGTGATGAAACAGTCACTTAATACATTTCAATCGTAAAAGCTTTAAACTGGCTAATTTTTTTGTTTCAATTTATCCTAATAACCCTTTTTATTAAAAAAACTAATTGATTTATTAATTAATCGATCAATTTTTGTAAATTAATCAAGTTTTATATATTAAATAAATATGACGATTTTCATTTAAAAGTCTGATAAATAAATAAATAAATTTTAGAGAGGATAAAATAATTATAGGTCAAAGAGCCTCGAAACCCATTTCGTGTAACATGATTTAAAAATATACGATTTGAGTAACATAGGTTATAGTTTAAAGGTAGAAAGTGACACAAAGCTATAAGTGCACTACTTTAAGCCATAGAAGGTAGGTCTTGTTGATAATCAATCTAATGATGACATATGAAAAAAAAAAGAAATTAATAAAATTATATCCCTTTTAATATGCAAAAGAAATATACTATTTCATAAGAATAAAATTATTGCTATTATCACTAGTAATTATCAAATTTATTTAATAATTTATTGTTAATTAATCTAATTCATATTTATTATTGTAAATAAATGTTCACTTTCAATGAATTATTATTTTTAATATTTTAGATAAATTAATATTATTTTATTAAATTTTATCAGAATTAAAAATTTTATAATTTTTTTATTTAAAAGATAAGCTCCACATAGTGCATGTCGTGGCATGCAACGAAACACTGACACGAGGCAACTACCAACTCACCTTGGATAAGTTTGTGGGAAAGCTATCTATTGGATAAGAAGGTATGGATTGACTAACAAGTAGTAATAATGTTACAAAATAATAGGATTAAAGAGAAAAAAAGGTACTAAAAGGCACAAAGACTCGTACTCAAGTTGTTTCTTTAAGACTTTTTGTTGCGTATGATCTTTACACAACGTTTGAATTAAATGCTTGATAACAGAGATGTTAATAGGTTAGATTGGGCCTAGTTTGTCTCTAGCCTGGCCCAGCTTAATCATTGGTTAATTGGCCCATGACTCGGTTTATATCTCGACAGGCTACAAGTAGACTGAGCTAACCTAACATGTCATTTTTTTTTTATCAAAACGACATCGTTTTGAAAGTAAAAATTAAGCCATGAGCATGGTCGAGCAAGTCCAAGGCCTACCCAACTTCAGTTCGTGACCCGACCTGGATGACTATGGTCGGTCCATGACTTACCTGTAGTCCAGTCAACTTGAGCTAAAATCAGGACGAGCCGGGTCTTTTTTAACATCTTTGCTTAATAAAAGGTATTATACACCTGTTCTTAAATAATGTAGTTATAATTATATAGAAAGATAAATATCATTTACGCTTATCTTTTTATAAAAATCTTATTTATTAGCAAGTTTTGGATTATAAATCACGTTTGAGGTCTATATTATAACTGAAAAAGATTGGTCAGTTTTAATTTTTAAAAAGCAGGTCTTGACAATTGATGTCCAAAAAAAGAAGAAGAGCTTATATCTCAACTAACACGCCCGAGATCTAAACTACAATCAATCTTTGTTTATTTTTGATCTATTATAGAAAGATGCCCTATAAACCACTTGACTAATATATAAGTCGGGTATTAATGATGCAATTCTCAATTATCAATGAATTGTTACTCGAGCCTAAGAGCCATAAAATGAAAAGTCTTTCTCGATTCATATGATCTAATAATACCACATACCTTGAATTTCTGTCATCCTCGTATGCCCTCTGACCAAGGATTGTCTGGTAGAGTAATTTAGCAAAGTTACTTATTTCCAATTTTTAATTTGAGGGGAAATTAAACAATTGTGTAAATTGTATACATTTA
>JANQBM010000006.1:1393588-1410435 GCA_025594535.1 Erythroxylum domingense | reverse complement strand
GAGTTAACTTTCGGTCTAATTTTTAAAATATTAGTTAATTTCAGTTTTATAAGTTCACTCCCTTTGCCTAATATCTATTCTTCACTTCAAATTTCATATTTTTTAGAATTATTATATGTTATATAATTATCATATAACTCCTTTTCTAATTATAATATTCCTATTATGTTCCATTAAATCTCATCCACACATTTATGTAAGTATAGTAATTGAAACAGATGATTTGTTGTATCCAAACCCCTAGACTCAGATATTATTATTAGGATTCGAAACCCTAAACTAAGAATTACGAAGACAATCAAGATCGTACCTGCGATCAAGATACCGGGGTTGAATCCCAGAGCCTTGACAGGTTGTACATGTTAAAGATCCAACACCATTACAGTTGATGCACCTTGAGACCTCTCTCTCATCTCCACCTAGCTCCACTGTCACTGAACCAGTTCCCAGGCAAAACCTACACTTCTCTGGGATCCATTTCCACCATTTGGAAGATAGGGAAATCTTATTTATTAAGTACCTAATTGTTTTTTATGTGAATTATAACTAATGTTTTAAAATTTGGATCAAAAGTTAAACCGATAAGACCAGAAGTTTAAAGTTTTAAAAGTTCAACGGATATTAGACCGTCATAAAGATTGAGTAAATTTGAAAATTTTAAAGTATGATCGAAAATTAATTAGTTTATTTATAACAAATCGATTAATTTATAAAAACTAGTTGATTACTTAATAAACTAGTCATTTTTTACAATACGAATTATTAAAATAAATTAAACTGAAAATTTAAGATCAAATCGAAAAGTTGACTTGTAAGCTGATAATTATATTTATTATCTTATTTTGGCTTGATTTTTTCACTATATTTATTGAATGTGGTATGATCATTGTGTAGGATTATAAGGATACTTTGATGATAGAACCTGATTTAAGCTATAGTAGGCAAAGAATTTAAAAAAACAAAAATAATGTATTTTAATTAAGGTATTTCTAATAACCTTTTATTATTATTATTATTATTATTATTATTTAAAAAACAAAAATAATGTATTTTAATTAAGGTATTTCTAATAACCTTTTATTATTATTATTATTATTATTATTATCATTATTATTATTATTGTTATTAGTATTAAATGATCCATTTAGTATATGCAGTTTCTATCTCAAGAATGAAGTTAGACATTTGGAAGAGTCACTTACGAGCTCCAGAGCCACTGCAAGGGAAGCATGGCTGAGTATTTTCTCGTTTTGCCTGCAAAAATCAAACAATAAGCACAACTTGAGTTCACAATTCCATTAACAAAATTTCATTTCCAGGTTAACTCTTAAGAATGGTCAGGTAATAACAAGGTTAGAAAGAGTAGGACTGAAAAATTAGTTCATGCCTGACTTGAATCAGTGAACAAGAGTTCGAATCGAGAACAAATTAGCCCGAAACCAGTTCTAATTTGACTGATTGGATAAGATTTAGGCCAGATTATATGAATTGAAAAAATCGGACAGCACATTGTTAACAACAACAACAATCTGAGTTCTAAAGAGATACATTACTCACTGCATTATCAATCTGTGTTTCGTAGAACACAGGAATGCCTATCCCAATTGCAACACTCGCAAGTCCAACAGATATTGCAACCACCTGAATTTCGAAGGGCACATTTTAGAATCTGGAAACGCAACTGAAAATACAACAGATAGTAAAAAAAAGTGACAGAATTTAAGACCGTGTTTTGATCAAGTTCAATGGCTCTGATACGTGGGTAACACGTCGGAGATGGCTGGTTTTGGGAAGGCTTGACGGAGACTGCGGAGGAAGAACTGATCGGAAACGAAAATTTAAGAGGGCAACACAGAAACGGCGAGTGGAGACGAGAGACCGGAGATGAAACTAGCATTTTTCTGCTTCCACGGACACGAGAAGGAGGAATTCGGAGATGGAACGATTGATCGTGCAAAACAATGGCGCTCGTGATCGTTAAGGATTTGGATATGTGAGGGTGGGGTTGCTTCTCAGTTGAATCACCAGAAAGTTCGGATTGGGAGTGTAATCTTATCAGACATTTGCTCTACGTGGCACTGCTATTCTAGCTAATGCTTTTTCTTTGCTTTTTTTCTGGAAGTGGACTCTTTGGACTTGTGTCTTCAGGTCCGTTGTAGTCTTTGTTCTTGATGGATCATCTCAAGTCGGCCTACGCCTTACAAAAATTTTTGGACTAACCTTAATTCGGGTCTAAACTAATTCAATGTCATTCTTAATTCTAACCAACATTAATAAATAAAGTCTAATTTAACCAATTTCATGCTCTTATTCAATTTTTAATTTTTTAATCGGTCAATTATAAATCACTTTAAAATCATTGAGTCAAGATATGTTCATTTAACCAATATTTTAAAAATTAGATCATAAGTTAAATTGGTAAGACAAGAGATCTAAGATTTATCCAGAATTAGATTGATAAAGATTAAATAAAATTAAAGAATATAAAATATAATTGAAAAATATTATCCTTATCTATTGAAGAATTTAAAGTTTAATTTAAAAATTATTAAATGCAAATTAATTGATTTATTTTTTTAATAATTATTAATTTACGAAAAATTAACTGATTAATTAATAAATCGATCAGCTTTTAACAACAAGAGTTATTAAAATAAATTAAACAAATAATTTAAAAATAAATTTAAAAATTGAATGATTCATTTTTTTCGGATTGAACCGGATGAACCAATTCAATTTTTTAATTATTGCATTTAACTTATAAATTTTACATGCAAATGGCAATGTATGGACTGTGGTCTCGCCCTTATCTAGTTTTTTTATTAATTTTTTTAAACGGAGGAACTCGCGGTCACAACTATTTGAATGCACATTGGATAAATATTCGGATTGAAACAATAGCCTGTAAATTACGCCAACCGAGTACTCCGCATTAGACAAATCCTGTACGACAAGCTTGATCGAAATAGCGTAGACATGGTGAATCGAACACAAAATTTTTTAGCCTCGTGTTTCTTCACTCCACTAATTCGACCATCCCTAAAAGGTCTAGTTTTTTATTAGGCCAACTTCAATTTGAAGTTTGGTCCAGCAAGAATCAAATAATTTTTTTGAGTCTTGGTCAATACATTTTGGATAACTTGAAATATACTAAAATATTATTATTTTTCATGAACTGATGTGGCTAATTCTAACTCACTTTACCTAAAATTTAATTAATTTGAATTTAATTTGTTGAATTTAAATAAGATTTTTTTTTGAAAAGAAATATAAGATTAATTTATTTTTAAATAAATGTTGATGACTATTATTTATATTAATTTTGTAATAAATGATTAAAAATACCTAATTTCTTTATTTAATAGTCTAATTAACCTTCTCAATATATTTTTTTATATTACATTTCTCATATTTTATTAATCTTTTACACGTGTTAAAATTTGTTGGGAAATGCTAAGCTAGAAGCAGATTCACTTTACAAGTGTGAAGAATTCCGGACACAAGAGCCGCGTGTCACGAAACGAACGGTGATAAAGCCATAAGGTCCACACCATTCTCGCGCGTTCGTAATACTGAAGAGCATCCTTGTTCATAGCGGAGTTGTAACTACGTATTTAACCCAAATTCGAAGCAGAGAGTCAGAGAGGGAACCAAGGCTAGAAGAGCAAATTTGAAAACGAGGCAACCTCACTCTGTATCTGGAGGCCGAAATCGCAACGTTTCGCTGCCACAACTAGGAGGCGCCGCTTGTACCCTACACCTAAGATCTATCCGACTTACTTCGCTACTCATTGATCTATCAGCGTTGTTTTGCGCTCTCTGTTACCTTTCGTTCATTGTCTATATCATGTTAACTTCTTCAGTAGCTGATCAGCGTATTAATAACATCTACAGGTATCGATTTCTCTTTCTTTTATCTTCCTACGTAATGGCTTCGCTTAGTAGTACTGAGTAACATTTCGGTGCTCTTCCGAGTGTTTCTAGTAAGCGATTATTTGTAGTAGAAGTTTATTTATTAGCTGAAATTGTTTGGAAGCGGTTGCTCTGTTTTTTTTTTTCGTTCTTAGGTTTTGTTTAGTGTTTTTTAATTACTTGTGGTTGGTTAAATACGTATACGAGATTTTATGGATGCTCTTCTTCAGTTCATCATTCACTGTCTTGTACCGGTTTTTCAGTGGCTATAGTTTTGATATGGTGTTTGGAGATGAAGCGAAGCTTCAAAAATGTTTGGACGTCGCTTGTGTGTGAAATTTTTTATTCGTTATATGCAAATGGAGCGAATCGATCTAGTTTTCTTGCTGAGTTTCGGCTTCGCTTTGTTTGTTCATTGTTTCTTTATATCTAACGATTGTTGTTTTGTTTCTTACTAAGTGGAAGATAAGTCGATGATTGACTAATCTTGAACAAGCAGTACAAATGAGTGATGAATCGGAGTCGGAGAACTGAACTCGATATGTCCCTTTTCTGAGTCATTTAATAAAACTGGATCTAGGCTTTCTAATTTCTTTAAAAAATGAAAAAGGAGTTCAAATGCGACCAGTCTACTTAGTTGTCTTCTGGCCTGAGATTTTATAACATAGGGTATGATTTTTGAGATGTATATGTATATTTTAGATTTTAGTGGTTATATAATCATCCTCGGCCCTATTGTTACAAAAAATCATGTGTTTATTAAAATTTGAGTTAAAAACACTAGGAGCCATGTAATTTTATTTTTTTTCATTTTATTCTTCGTATTTTGAACTGTAATAGGATTATTTAAATAGCACACAATTTCTTCCGTTAATTTCTATCGATTATTTTACTTAAAATGATTAAGTGTTGAAATTTTTAAATTTTAATAAGACTGTTTTGTAATTATGAATAAAGAAATACAAAACATGACATAATAAATTGTATAATTAAAAAATACTATAAAGAGAAATAACAATTTTAATAATATAAATTTGAAACAAAAAATTAAATTATAAAAGAATTTAGTATAATTAACTTTTTTAATAGAAATGACATTTGAATTTGAGATCAGAAGGTTGATATCATGCCCAATTCTTTCAAAAGATTTGGGCCTTAAGCCTAGCTCTGGTTTGGGCTGCCAAGCTTGGCAATATGAGGCCTGACATTTATAATAAAATTGATGTTTTATAAAATCGAAGTCATTTCTTTATTTTAATTTAAAAAATAGCACAGGTCGAGTTGAGTTAAGCTCAAACTCAAGTTTAAGCCTATTGTCTCGAATTTGGTAAGGCCTTAGGCTCTAACAAAATCTATCAAGCTTAGGTAGACCAAAGCTCAAATCAAACTATTACTATCCATTTTCTTTAGTAACATTTTATAGTTTGGATTTGGACATTGAAATTCACATTAATTGTTAAGATATATATTATATGTCTTATTATTTAATTTTGACAATTTTGATAATTAGAACTACAAGATAATATAGTTTTAAATCCTAATCAAAATGGGGTAGAATATACATTGAATTTGATTCGTTAATGCTAGTTGGACCGTGACTTAAGAATTGTTGCTTGATGCGATTACACGATAATTCTTGTTTAAGTTAGATTCTGAAATTAAAAACGCCATTTTGGAAAAATGTATAGAGTTAGAACTCTATCCAGAGACGATCTCCTGTAGATGACGTTAATGTGGTTGATTACCGTGAGCTTGAGTAGGTCTGATTTTTGGCGTGTTGTGTGTGAAAAATCTTGGTGTGTTGTTCACGGTTGGGTGTTGATTTTGGTGTGTGATTCAAGGCAACTCTTTGAGTGTGGTTGCGGTCTGATATTCTGCTGTGACTCCTCCCCTTTTTGCCTGTTGTGGTTTGTGTGGTGGACGGCTGTGCGTGCTTTTTTGTTTGTGGATGAATCTTTGGCCGTGAGCTTCGTGTCTGGTGTTGTTGATTGAATGGGTGTGCTGCTGAACTGATTCCACGTCGATAATTAATTCATCGTATTGCTATGTTTACTTTCGGTGGAGCTGCGTCTCTCCTTATTCAGCCGTAGTTAATGTTTATTTGGTGCAATCGTGAATTCGTTCTACTGATTCATTATTTCTGATCTGACTACTAAAGTATACTTGGTGAACTATTTTCAGACGAGTCTTTAAAGAAGCTGAGAACTGTTTTCGGTGCTCGTATAGAATTTTCCCTATTCATACTTTTTATTCTCTGTAGAAAAATATAAGGCCTGAATTTGACTCCACCTATTGCTATCACTTTATACATATTTTTTGTTTTTTTTTTGTTTTCATTATAACAAACGCACGAAAACGCAAATACACAAGTGTCGTAAGAGTAAGACATAAGAGCTTTCTAATTAATCGTCTGAAATTAACTATATCAAAATATGGATTCTCTTGAATAGGTACATATGTATAAACTTAAGATTTATTGGAGAATTTAGAGCTTTCATTACGACAATCTACTCATAAAAAGCATAGAGTATATTATCTTAGAAAGGTAAATGTGTTGCTTTGATTTTATTGTTTTGATAGCTAGAAAATAATATAACAGATCAAAATACTATTATATGAAACTTTTGCTGTAGGCAGTATTGTCATTGAGAATTCCTAGTCGAATTGATGTAAATGACAAGGCACTTAATAAAATATAATTCGAAATTCTAATGAAAATGAAACATGTTCAAATGGGGTTACAAAATAAAATTTACTTTGTTGGGTGATTGGGTCAGGTTGAGCAACTAGAGCTTATCAAGCCTCTTTCTTAGCCTTGTCTTGTCTTGTTGCCTTCTTCTTGCCCTTTCTATTGTTGACGATAGACTTGATCAGTGTCTGACGAGGGGCAAATTCTAGTCCAAAATTTCTGGCGTTCGAGTCTCAATCTGAAGTCAGGTTTAATCAGACTGGATATTTTAAATCGAGTCCAAATATAAATTAGGTGAAACTTTAATTTAAAACCTAATAATTTTAGTTCGAGTTAAGCTTTGTCGATTAATTTAATGCGATTTATTAAATGTTTAAAAAAGTTACCAAATTTGAATTTAATCCTAATTAATTCTGAATATCTAAAATTGAAATTAGTCAAATTAATTTCGACTAGTGACTCCAGGGCAATCAAGTCTAAATAGTAAATACTCATTCTCTTTTGCATCTCCATACACTACCATTTGTGCCGCACCTACTTAAACTTCTTAAAATTGCATCGTTATCATCTCTTTGTTTTCACATTAATTATTTTTATTTTTACTTTTAAATTCAGTAAAAAATATAATTTTTAATGTCTCTTTCTATTTTGAATTTTTTCGATTTTTATAACTTACAAAAATTACAAAATAGAATTTTACTTATTTAACAATCAAATAGATTTTTATTTTAAATTTAAAAATAATAACAAAAATAAGAAGCAGAAATTATATAAAGCCACAAAATTAAACTTAAAATTTTTTAATATTGTATTAATTTAGATTAAAAACAAACTAAGACTAAGTGTGTTATATAATAGTTTAATGATATTAAAGATAAATCATAAGTTTTTAATAAGTAAACTTAAGGGTCGTTTGTGATTTATAATTTTCATTTTCTGCTTTTACTTTCTATTTTCAAAATAAAAACAAAAATATTTGTGGCTATTGATATTATGAAACTTTTTTAGTTACCAATAATAATTATATATTAGATAAAATATAAAGAAAATTTTTTTGTTAATTAATTTTCAAATTTTTATATAATTTTTATTAATATATTATTAACAAAATTTTTTATATTTTATTAAATTAATTTAATAATTAAAAATTTTATTTATAATTATACATTTATTTTAAATATATCTTTGATTATTAAAACAAATAATATTTGAAATTTATATTTTAGATTTATTTATATTATTAATAAATTTTAATTTAATTTAATTACAAAACTAAATAATGTAACTGCTTTATAGGAATACATTCATAATGAAAGCAAAAAAACTTTTAAAAGGATTCCAATTCTTGTTTTAAAGGTATACTAAGAAAAATCAAATAACATTCATTAAATTCATTTACTAATCTTAAAAATTCAATCAATTGTTGTCGATTAGCAAACAAGTTTACGTTACATTCCCAATCCCTGCGCAGATGCTTTTTTTTTTTTGGCGTATCCCAACACCACTATACAATGAAATGAATTCGGAGATTGAGACTATAAACTAATGTTTTCGCATAAAATTCAGAAACTATTAATTTCAAGTTATTAGTATACATTAAAGTTAAATTTTGCGGGAAATGTTAACATAATCAATTAAATCCACGTAAGTTGATACCAAATAATAGACAAGAGTATATAACAATAAGCATAGGCAAGGATTACATAATCAGCAATGCCAACTAAACCCAGATTGAAGAAGGAAAATAAACGTACGCAAATTTGTATTCTTCAGCTTTATTGCTCGTTGTTAGACTCAGACCTGCGGTATGGCATGTACCGGTGGTCCTTGGCAGCATTTTTTCTCCTCCTTTTCTCAATAAAAGATTCAAGCTTGCCGGACGCCTTTTCATATGAAAGAAATTTATTGGTTAATGAAACCATGAAGTTAAATCAAGTGAGAAATGTAACTATCATAGCATCTTTTCGTCCTTACCTTGAGTTTGTTGTATTTTTCAATAAGCCGTTGCTTCCGTATTTCAGCTGCAAAATCAAACAGTATCAGTATTCCAATAGATTGTCTAACAGGCTGCTCTTTTGCTTTACACAGGCGCAATTTCACAGAATCGGTCTGATTCTGGGCACAAATGCAATCCGAGTCTGTGGCCTGTTTGGGCCTCTGGCCGGATCCGAACCCTTACAAAAGGTAACAAATGAAAACACAAGCATTCACGAGCAACAACTACTTATGCCTCACAACATAATCGGTAATATTTTACTGATAACTCAATTTCAGTCAGTAATATTCTGCTTGATATAACGAAGTATCCAACATGTAGAAAACAAGTTAAGCGACAGCCTCAGCCTATTTGCATACAAGACAGTCTATCACCCTTTTCATAGTTAAGCTATGATGACAGAATTAACTCTTGGAGAAACATAAACAAGAGATCCAAATGTCACATACGTACTCTTAAATACACACACAAATGCACATACATGCGGAGAGAGAGAAGAAAAGAGAACATTACATTTCTTAAGATAATAGGGTCGTTTGCCTTGCTTTGCTGCTTCTCTCTCCTTTTTCTTGTGTTCAGCAAGTATGGTTGCATCAATTTGCTTTGCTGACTCAAACTTGACTTGTTTGTCCTGTCAATACACGATGAGCAGTGCATAAGTTGAACAAACAAATATCATCAAATTTGAAGACATAATGATTGATGGATTCATCTAAACGGGTAAGTACTTACAATCCAGGATATGCGGTCTTTCAATTGATCAATGACTCTTGGATTCTTAGATTTCTTTAGTTGCTTCTTCAGTTCCTTTAAATTTAAAAGGGATTGAAAGAAGGAAACAAAAATCAACACAAGACAAAGTAAAATTAGGAAAATGATTATTCATATTTGAAGAATTATGTAAGCCTACCTCTCTTTCAGCTGGAAGATTGTTTTCATATAGAAAATCATATCTTTTCCTAAACCTGCAAATATTTGAGGAGTATTGACACCATGAAAAGTATATTAAAGTAAAGTCATTCTAGACTATTGACTACCATTAATCAAGTAGAAGAGGCAGAAAATTATCACAAACTGTTGCATAATCAGACAAACTTATACAAGACACAGGCATGTAAAAACAGCATTACCCGTCAACATCAAGATTGCCAGCATATGACTCAAAGCGGGGATCACGTGGCACCTGTGAAACAAGTATCAGTACCAAATTTTGAAACCCTCAAGTATATGGATACAAAGTAAGAAAATGGTCACTCTCAAATTGACCTCATCATTATGAGTCAACTAAATTTTAAATCAGATCTCTTAGACAGTCAATGATCAGATATAATGGGAAGCAGAGTAAAAAGATATTGCATCAGCAGTTGATTCAATTGTCATCAGTTCTAAGCCTGGTTATCTATTTGATCCGCAACTATTCATTAGACCATTATTTTCTACCTCGGAAGAAAGATCAAAGTTACAAACATAATGAAATAGTCTTACATATTAAAATTGCAATTGGAGAAATAGACCAAAGGAGACTTGGATGTTGCTATTTACTTCACATCTTTGGAATAACAGTCATTAATAGGCATTCAAATCAATGCATTCAGCACTCCACAAACTTCAAAGAAAATAACATGGTAGATGACCGAGTATTAACTGAGTTTTAACAGAACTATCAAGTTTTAGAGTCAAGATCTAGAAGTTCATTAGCAACTAAAGATTTTGATACTTAAACAGATGAAACTTTAGCCAGTCGATCAGATACATACATACTAAAACTCATGTACTCAACTAGAGCGAAATTTCTGTTTCCAGAAAAGTCCAATTATCTAAGTGCCACTAGCACATGAAAATCACCTAAATAAAAAAATAAAATAGAACATAAGTAATACAACAACGAAAATAAAAAAAAAGTGACAAGTTCTCCGACACAGTTAGCAAGAAGCCACTATGTTTGCATGTGAAGTTAACATTTTTAACTCTCAAAAGAAATCTAAAAGGATTTACATTGTAAGAAAACAAGCCTCATCGATTTTCAATTGATCAACCAACAACATTAAAGACAACTGAACAAAAAGAATGGTGGTTGCTTAAAGAAGTTAAGCGTACCTCCTTTTTAGGAATCTGAACAACCTCTCGAAACCTAGTAACTGGTTTCTTGGAACTAATCTCCATAGGCCTAGGTTCACAAACACAACATTATTACC
The DNA here is from genome assembly GCA_025594535.1 of Erythroxylum domingense. NCBI lineage: Eukaryota > Viridiplantae > Streptophyta > Magnoliopsida > Malpighiales > Erythroxylaceae > Erythroxylum > Erythroxylum domingense. The sequence continues at coordinate 1,399,643 of JANQBM010000006.1, read as the reverse complement.
CAAGTAATAATCTTTCAAAGTAACAACCGGTATTAGACACCAAAGGAAATCACGAACTCTAAATCCAAAATAGCACCTATTCTTATTAGGTCTCCTGGTCTGTGTCTCCTGTTTAGGCCTCCTAGGAACTGAATGAGACCCATTAATCCTCGCCCTCTGCAATTCTTCGAATGTAACGTCTGCCAGTTCTCTCTCTATCTCACTCTCCTATACCAATAACGATTAAATAACATCAAGTTTTTTAAGAAGAAGAAGAAGAAGCAAGCCTTGCATATAACTGATTGAAACAGGGAAAAAATCACTTCAGTTGGTAACGAAAAACCCACATCTTGTTCTTCATCTTCTGAGGATGAAGATTCCTGTTCCTCTTCTTTGCTTTCCACCAACTGGGTTTTGCTTGAAGAAGGTATTTCATTATTGGGTTTCTTCATATCGACACTGAAACCGAATCAAATAACGACGAGGAGCGGGAGAGGTTTTAGTTTCCTATGTAGGCTTGGCCTAAAGCCGAAATCCAAGCGGAATTCTAGGTTAGTACTTAATATAACGGAGTCGGAGGGGGATAGTAACCAATTAAAGAGGGTATTAAAAGAATAATAAAACAAATCAGGGAAATGTGTGAAATCACCAGAATCACGATTACCTGTCGTCTACTACAAATTGAGAGCTCGATATCGTTAAACAGAGTCTCTCAGCTGAGATTGGAGAGAGCGAGCTCTATAGTTCTCTAGGGAGGTGAAGAGAAGAGAAGAGGAGGAGAGAGAGAGAGCTCCACAATTTAAACAAGTTGTGAGTACGAACGGCGACACTATCTATTTAGGCGAGATGAGCAGAAGAATATGATATACGATACGACGTCGTTACGGGATTAACGTGTATCGCTTTTTGTATTTGGTTTAGATTAAGACTACCGACTATAGTGAGGCAGTTGATTATGTCAATTTCAAAAGATTATTCACATGCCACATAATATCTTTCTCCATTTTTGAGTTTGATTTGGAAACATCCTAACTTTTCTGTTAAGAATTTACTCACTTTTAAATTGAGTACCGTTTCGCTCCTTTTCCTGCTTGCAACCAAACTACAAAATAATGCAACTCAGCTTGACAATTAACTAGATTTGAAGAAATTATGCATATATGAATCAAAATCAATCAGCTATGGGCATGTCAAAGCCTAAAATAACGAAAACCACATGGAATCAAATTTCATAGAAATACAACCAATAATGCATAAATCTGATGGACACTGTAGAACTCTAATGATTACGGTGAGCGACTTGCAGTTGATGGTTTTTTTCTGTAAAAGTCTGATCGACTCTACTGTAATTGTAAACATGTCATAAGGCTAATAATTGAATCACGTAAGTTTAATGCTATAGCCCTTACATTTACTAGATCTAATGCAATTGACACTCCAATAGAGGCCAAGTGAGATATTATGTTAACTTTTCATCCCATTTATTTAGTATTCAAAATATGCTTACGGTTGGCGCATAGTGACACAAACATAATCAATCTCTAAAACTTAGCTGAGGGCATCGATTTCAATTTTCAACTTGTAGGCCTACCATTGAAATGTATTATAGCCTTTTAAGAAACTAACGAAGTAGAATATTAACGACGTACAAAACTGAGAAGAGACCATTAAAATGGAGCCAAAATAAAAAGAAGAAACCGCAACGTTCACAAAAACCGATAAACAGATAGACGTTCACACTGAAACTAAATAACTAAAATCCGGTAACGTGTATCCTTCTCAAGATACTGAATCAAAGGAAATAAAGCAACAGTTTTCAATATGAAATAAAGCTGCAGTAGTCTAGAACAAAGCAACAACAAGGATTATTTTGCGCAGGAAATATGAAATATCAATAAACAGGGAGGACTGTACACCGTAATCAACTAACCAAAATCTAGGAACGTTTTATTCACAGTATCAAGATCAAAGGAACGGAACCAAAAGTAGATATCATAGACATAACTGTGTACTATCATTGAACAAAGCGAAAACACACGATATTTTGATCAGCAAAATCGATAAACAGATAGAACTACCGCTGAATCATATGATCAAAATCAAGAAACGTGAAACAATTTTACAACATCAAGCAGATAAACGAGCAGATTGAGGAAAAAAAAAGAAGGAAAACGTAACAAAAAGAAGTTTCCGATCGCGAGATCACTAGAATCGCGATACCTGTCGTCTACTACAAATTGAGAACTTACAGAGATTGTCAAACAGAGTCTCTCAGCTGAGATCTTCTCCGGCGTTCGTCATTGGAGAGAGCGAGCTCCATAGTTCTCTAGAGAGGTGAAGAATAGAGAGAGAGAGAAGACTCCAGAATTTTTTTTTTTTTATTACAATGGAAATTAACATATTAAGAAGCGAAAAACACCGACACTGGGTTATGTACGCGGGGGGATCCCTTGTGGATGGCTTGCTCCATACGAATCACGAACCAATGCTGCGTGAAAAATCGACGGTGGATCCGGTAACTACTGGAGTCCTGGGCTGGAGGTAGCTGCTAAAGAGGCTAGGATATCAGCGCACTCCAGAATTTAAACAAGTTTTGTGAGTAAACAGCGGGAAGTGCACTCTATCTATTTGTACGATACAGGAAGAAGAACAAAAAACGTGGAGAAAAATACGTGATATAAGATACGACGTCGTAGCAGTGGTTGCTTATCATTCTTTGTTTTTGGTCTTTATCAAGAGTCTCGACTCTCGAGTTTAGTATAATATTCATCTAGGACTAAACTATAATTACTCTAAAGTTGAGGGAATAAAATATTAAAAAGAGCTAATGTTTAGAGTTTGGTCTTTCCTAAGATTCTCCGTTCTAAGGTTGCGTTTGGATCTACGGTACGGTGGAGATAAGTACTTATTCATCGCGATTTTCAAATGCAGTTTTATGTTTAGATATAGGGACAAACAACCGGAGATTAGAGGAAAGTGCAATGATACCACATAAATCGATAAGTAAAAAGAGGATTGCGATAAAAAAATACTTTTAGTAAAAAATCTACTTTCCGTTAATAACCTTCTCATAATTATTATTTTCCATTATACCCTCAACTAATAGAAAGCAAGTCCAATGTATTAATTACTAAATTTATTTTATTTATATTTTTCTTATTTTAATTTAATTTTTTATTATTTATAATTTTAAATTTATATAACTAATAATATACTTTTTAATTATTTATATAACAATTAATAGTTTATTAAATCAATAGATTTTTTAGTCGTTTTATCTCTTTTTAGTCATTTTATCATTTCAGCAGGTTATCAACTGCCACCGACCCCAACCCAAACCAAACCTAAGTATAATATTAATTTAAGACTAATCATAATTACTTAAATTTTGTCTTGAATCCTTAAAATTAATTTTAAAATTGAAATTGAAATTAAACTTGATCAAACATAATCTAATTCGTTGATTTGAACCCATTTCTCTATTAATACAAAGTAAAAAATAAATAACCAAATCTATACACTCGAAATCAACTCAATCAAAATAATTTTGTCTCATTAATTCAAAATTAAATTAAACTGAATCTAAACATTTTTGTCATCTCTCACGTGAGATGTTACAATAAATTGTAATCATACACTGTATGATTTCAAATATAGTTATAATAAATTACTATGGAATATAGTGACAATAATTATAATATTGCAATAATAATTATCAATGTTTTTAAAAAATAGAACTGATTCAACAAATTTAATAGAAAAAAATATTGAACTGACTAATTTTTTAATTCAATTTTTAATTTTTATTGTTAAAAATTGATTAATTTATTTATTAATTAATTAGTTAGTTTCCTTAAATTAATAAGTTTTTATATACCAATAAAAATTAATTAATTTTTATTAACAATAAATTAATTAATTTACATTAATATTCTATTTTTTAATTAAACTTTAAATTTTATTTTAAATAAGGATAATCTTTTTTCAATTATTTTTAATTTTATTTAATTTTTAACAGATTTTACGATAATTTAATATTTATTGAACTTTTAAACTTTAAATTTATTTTTCACTCGTTTTAACTTTTGGTATGATTTTTAGAATATTAGTAATTAATTATATCTAAAGAAAAAAGTTGGGTCGGGACTGGGTTTAATCAGACCTAACCTTCTCCTAAAACAATGTTATTTGAGTCATTCAATCAAAATCGGGCTTAGACTCAAGTCGCCTGTCATGAGTCATACTCAAGCTCAAGTTGCGGGGTGCAAGGTGGCTGTTTTTGTTTCGATGTACCCCTCTGTGCTCATCTAAATCTATCCGTCCATAAAGAAGCCGGTATGGTCCGACCTCCTTAACTCACAACTTGGGGGATCATTTCATGTTTTTTTGTTTCGGTGTGTCACCTGTGCCTGTCTAAATCCATGTGTTATTAAGGAAGTTGGTGTGATCCGACCTCCTTAACTCGCAATATATGGACGGATAGACTTAGATGGGCACCGAGTGGCACACCGAAACGGAACAGGTAAATTGATTCCCGAGTTGCGAGATAAGGAGGTCGGACCACACCAGCTTCCTTAATAACACGTTGTATCAAAACAATCACAGGAGTTAATCCAAGACTGGCGTGACATAATACGGTGGAATAATAAACAAAAGGTGATTGCCCACCAAAACTGGTCCACAACGCACCCTTCTTGCAGGTCGGACCACACCAGCTTCCTTAATAACATGTTGTATCAAAATAATCACAGGAGTTAATCCAAGACTGGCGTGACAAAATATGGTGAAATAATAAACAAAAGGTAATTGCCCACCAAAACTGGTCCACAACGCACCCTTCTTGCTCTCCTTATTACGCTGCTTCTTGGATCCTCTCCCATTTCACTAAACCCTCTTCTCTTAAAAGAGCATCGATTCTACTGCAACTCTTCTCTTCTTCTTGTAATGGCAATCCTCACAATCTTACCAGATCACACTGAACCAAAGAAGCAGCTCTCTAAACGCAAGATTTCAAAGCAGCTTCAGAAGCAGAAACACCCAACTTCATGGGACCAAATCAAGAACCTACTCACCTGCAAGCAGCTCGAAGGGTCAAGTGTACACGACCCTTCAAAGAACTCCAATGGTTACTCAAAACTGGGTTCTTCATGGAGCTCTATATGTAGTTTTAGAGACGTTGTTCATGGCGATTCAAGGGTTGTTCACGGAGCCGATAACTCACCCCTGAATAGTACCGGGTTGCTGAGTCCAAAAAAATTGGTATCTGGATTGTCATCACTCACGGGAACTGGGAGATCCAACGCTGGTGGTAACTTCACGTCATCTTCGAGAGGCATGCAGCTCAGGAAGCTTTCTGGTTGTTACGAGTGTCACACCATCATTGACCCAACCAGGTACAATAACGAGTCTTACCATATTTCACAGTGTTCTTCTTCTAAACTAATTTTCAAGTCACGAAGATCAAGCTATTATAACATCAACATTATTTCAGGTATTCCATTCCTAGAACCATCATATGCACTTGCTCTCATTGTGGAGAGGTTTTCCCTAAATTTGAGAGCTTAGAGCTTCATCAGAAAGTTCGTCATGCCGGTAATTATTCCGCAAAACTCAAATTCGAATTCAATCTCCATCAAACTCAAGTATTCTAGTTCGAGTCTTTATTACCCTTTAAACTTTTATTGTGTTTGTAATTATACATTAAGTTTTGATGCAGTCTCAGAGTTGGGACCAGAGGACTCGGGTCGAAACGTAGTGGAGATGATCTTCAAGTCAAGCTGGCTAAAGAAGGATAATCCCATATGCAAGATCGAACGGATACTAAAGGTCCAAAACACGCAGCGAACAATCCAACGGTTTGAGGACTGCAGAAACGCAGTAAAGACACGTGCGCTGAACAGCACTAGAAAAAACCCCAGATGCGCAGCCGACGGCAACGAGTTGCTGCGATTTTACTGTACAAGCCTCATTTGCTGTCTCGGCGCGTGCAGCACGTCGAGCTTGTGCGGCGCAGTTCCGGCTTGCGGAGTGTGCACCGCCATAGGACACGGGTTCCAGGTGAAAGGGACCAAAGGTG
>JANQBM010000006.1:1366090-1376904 GCA_025594535.1 Erythroxylum domingense | reverse complement strand
TCTAATTCTAATTAGAATTAGAACTTATAATCATTGCCAACATATTTGAGAACCTAATAGCTCTCATATAAAATGGATTGAAAAGAGCAAAGTTAATTTAATAAAGTTGAACTTGATTGTAAAGTTTGGTAAACTTTATGATTAAATATAAGATATTTAATAAATAAGGATCAATATGAGATATTGGATTTTATTTAGACTTAAATGGTATTTAATTAGAATTACAAATAATTATAATTAAAGTTTAATTGAAATTAGAATTTAATTTCAATGAAATTACCAAAATGTCCAGAACTTATTATAAATAGGCTTAAGCTCTATGGGGCTAGTACTTCTTACTTAACCCTATTTGAAAAAGTTATAGAGTTCTCTCAATTCATTATATAGACACCGTTGGAGGCCGGATATTTGTGCAGCTACAATGATTGAAACAGATTGATTTATGGAACGGTTCGAGGGATTCGACAAGATAAAGATCAAGCTTCAAAACAAGGTACGAATTAAGTTTTCTCTTTTTTATGATTTGTGTTGATCATTTTATATAATTAAATAAATATTAATTTTCGGAAAATCAAAAGTATCGAAAAAATTTCGTGATTATTCTGCTGCTGTCGAGATCGGATCCCAACTTAGTTTCCCAATAATTTTTACTTGTATAACTCCTTCAATCAATTAAAGTGTGTACCCACACAAATTGAAACAATAGAGTCATTCTTTTTCTCTCCTGTAAACTAAATTACGGATAATATTTCTAAACAAACAATCACCACATAAGCAGAATTATAAATTAACAGGCATCAAAGTTTTTAATGTAAAAAGCTTCTATTGTAAAAAAATTAATTACAGCACTTAGTAATATAATATTTACTATTATGAAAAAATAAGTACATAAATGTTTGAAGTAAGATCAATAAGCATCAAAACATCCCCAATAATAAACGAATAACAGTATAATAACAATAGGCAAGATCATTCAGACACTGCATAGCAATAGCCTCTCGTGTCGCTTAGCTCTTCGTTTGATCTTATTGGTAAACTAGAAAAATGGTAAGTTTAGGTGTTTCTTTAATGACCTAATCGTGTCGCTGAGTTGGTGAATTCTGAATCAGAAACGATTTTGATTTGCTGGGTCATGTATGGATTTTACAGATCCGGTTCATACTTCTTCAGAATAGGCAAGGCAAGACTCGTCTTGCCAAGTACTATGTTCCTCTTGAGGATTCTGAGAAGCACAAAGTCGAATACGAGGTGACTAAAGTTCCTTTCTTTTTCCTTCTCTTCTATTGTTAAGATTAATGTAACTGATTTCTCTTGTTTTCTTTTTCCCCCTTTTTAGGTGCATCGTTTGGTGGTTAATAGAGACCCCAAGTTCACGAATTTCGTCGAGGTTGGTACCTGTTCCTGATTCTTTGATTATACAATTTAGTTTATCAGTTAAGATTATGCTTGTGCAACATTTACCAAATTTAGCTTTATGAGATGGAAATTTCAAATCCTTTGATGCCCCGAATCCGTCTTCGAGTGGGATTACTTAAGATGTTTTATTAACCATGTATATCTGTTCTACTGCACAAGTCATTCAGTTTTTTGATCTTTCATCATTTAACCTTATGAATCATGATCTGTTCTTTACCTTGTAATTGTTCTTATCGCAGTTCCGGACACACAAGGTTATTTACAGACGTTATGCCGGGTTATTCTTCTCGTTGTGTGTGGACATAACGGACAATGAATTGGCTTACTTAGAGTGCATCCACTTGTTTGTGGAGATATTAGATCATTTCTTTAGCAATGTGTGTGAGCTAGACCTTGTATTTAATTTTCACAAGGTCTGTCTACTGTTCTTGACCACTTCGTTTGTATCACATGATTGTATTATCAATGCTCATCTTCTGTGTTCAAAGTCACTGTGGTACACGTATGAATTGAATATTTTGCTTTTCTTCTGCCATCCCTATGGTACTGGTGCTCTTTTGACTTGTTAGAAGATAATGAAGTAATCTTTGGTTCCTTAATCTTGGTCACAATACTTCAGCCATACTTGTACTACCATAAGTCTAGTGGCACTGATCCGGCCTTTCTGTTAGCTAAAAGTTTTTACTGTTTCAACTAGCAATTTTAGTAATAATTCCACAAAGTGGATTCCCAGATTAGAGTTACTGGAGAATGATATGCCCTTTAGTCTGTTTCATTGAAATGATTCCTGTGAATGAAGTTTTCCGATTCAATTGCATCAAACAATATCCGTAATAGGCTCACATAATTTCTTAAGCAAGTATTGGAGTTTTTTTTCATGTTCATCATGCAATGTAATATCTATCTTTGATTCAATGAGCATATGGTTGTGCTTGTTAATTAATAACTACCATTTCTTTCTTTATTCTTTGACTTTTAACATGTTCATGTCTCTTTTCTCAGGTTTATTTGATTCTTGATGAATTCATTCTTGCTGGAGAGCTTCAAGAAACTAGCAAGAAGGTGAGCTAGAGATTGTTGTTGATATTCAATATGTTGTGCCATTTCCGAAAACTTAAATTTGTGTGGATACAATATCAGCTACTGAAATAGAATTACGGTTTTACGGTTGACCAACTATTGACGTAATTTCTTGTTCCGTTAGTAATTGGGTGTAATATGTGTGCTCATTTTATCCATCTTAGAGCATTGTTTCCTTCTATGCACTATTTTCTTGTTATTCTGGTTAAACATTTGGACATTATGGAAGCTATTCTAAGACTGAAATTGTTCTTGCTTGCATGCAGGCCATCATAGAGAGAATGGGAGAGTTGGAAAAACTAGAGTAAGCATGTGTTTGTGTGAGGAGTGACTGAGAACTGAAATTTCCATTTTCTCTTTTTAAGAGATGATTGTTATTGTGCCAGAAAAACTCTGCTTCTTTCTTCTTGGCATACACAATCTGCTGGACTGTTGATCCATCAATATGTGTAATGTACAATTCAGGAGACTTAAAGATCTTTACTAAAGGAGTTTTTATGTTCAACCAAGCTTCAACAATACTATTGTGACCGTACCAACATATAGGATCAGGTGATCTTTTGGTCTTCGCGTACTGCACAGCTTGTGGAACATTCTGGACTAGTTAGCAATCTCTATACAGCTAAATAAGAAGGTTCAAAAAACAGGCATGAAGAAGTCTATCAATAAGCAAGAGGTGATTTCTTTTAACGTTGGAACTTTCAATAACTATCTTTGGTATCATCTTCTTCAACAAATGATTTCCAAAGAGTTGATCCAAGTCGACCTACAATACTATTATGAGGTCTCATTGGCTCTACCGTTATTGTACTTGATCCGAACAATCGTTGGATGTTTCGATTAGCTTTCAAAGGTAACAAACGATATAGGAAAGAAGACTTAAAATTGTTATCCTTTTTAGAGGATAATGAACACCATGGAGCATAATCTAGCACCTTACATTTCGTGGCTCATATGCTTTCAATTCTTAATTTTTTGCCCCCATTTCATCTCAGTCGTCCATGTCCTGCTTAAATCATGCAACAGTCTCCCGCCTGGCGTTTAACAAACAACTTATGAACGAAAACACCATATCTGTCGTCCATTTCTTCTGATGAATGTAGCTTATGATTCAAACCTGTTTCACAGGCGTTCATTACAGAGCAACTGCAATGCTAATGCTCCACCTGCTCGAAACCCGCCTCCGGTTTCTTCATAAACAGAAGAAAGGTGGTGATCTTGCTTCTGAAGACTTTAATAAGGTAATGATGAAGGGAAGATCGTGGGGTGATGGAGGTGGTGTTGTTGCTGTTGAGCCCCTTGATAGTACTTAGAGCTTAATACATCAATTGGAGGAGAAAGTGGGACAATGACATGAGTCTCTTGGCCCTTTTGCCAACTTGGGAATTGAGTCACGGGCGAAGAAATCTCCATATTTCTGTATTGAGTTAACATCTGGGCAGCCCATAGCTGCTTCTTTTGTTGTAGTTGTTGATGATGCTGCACCTGCTGCTTTGTCAAAGGCAGATTGCTTCCAGGAGAACCATAGAATGGATTTCCAAGATAAGTGGGTTGAAGCTGGACCTAAGATCAATCAATGGAACACGTTCAATATCAAAAACTTAGAAGGCAATTCAATAACCAATGTGAAGCCTACAAGCGGAAGTTGATAAAAGTTCGAAGTCATGTCAAGTTGTATCGTTTAAGCTTTATGTCACACTGTCTTTGTCATGTTGAATGTCCTCCCTTAGTCCCAGGAAACAACAAAAAACACTCTATTCTAATTCAGTGTTTAGAATTATAAGTGAACCACCGAAAGTTTTTACCACAATGAGGACACAGCATTTCACAGAATCTATTATCTATTCAATGATTTCGACTCCGTATCATATGTAACAGCCTAAACCAAGAACAAAAACCTGCTTTGCAGCTGCAGCTGAAGGCTGATTGGGATAAGCAGTTCTGTGTCGGGACATGGAGAAAGCTGGTACTATAGATGGATGCTTCACCTGTGAGGGCATATAAGGATATTGGAGATGTGTCAATGGTTCCGATCCATTTCCAGTTCTATCCAAAGTATCGTTTGTTTCCAGTTTCGCACCACAGGCTGGCAAGGAAAAAAAATTGAAAATCTGGGAAAAAGTAATTACCAATTAGGACACAGTATTTGGATGGTCAGAACTTAAATGCCATTGGAATTGAATGCGAAGATACCTGCTTCTGGGAGGTGAATGTGCCAGATGCCAGTGAAGCCTGTGGCTGATTTTGGCAAAGCCTTTGATATTCAAGAATATCAGTTCTAGCTTCAATCGGATTACTCTCAGTGATGTTGACAACTCCACTAGCAGATGTAACTCCATTTGATTCATTTCTCATGTCATTTAAGTCATTTATCGTCATAATTGCACCTTGATTTAAAAGAGAGATTTGTAGCAACCTAATAAATTGACTTATGTGGACATGAGTTGCACACTTTTTCCATGAATTCCTGTCAGCGTTGACCTTAACCTGTGATGAGATGGTTGAAAAAATAAACAATAAAGAAAGAAATAGCTCTCCAGTAGGCTTTCAATGGCAATTAGGGACTGGCATTTTGGCAAAAATCGGTTAAGACCTGCTCACGCCAGCCCTCCCGAACCCGAGCCCTACCCGATTTACCATCCGTATTGGCAATTTATAAAGGATAACTAGACACTGGTTAGTACCTTTCCATTTGAAGAAAAATCTTTCCATGAACCAGTTCTGGTGGCACAGGTAGCAGTATCTAGCCAAAATGGAATTTTAGCAGCAGACGATCTGAGATAGCAAAACAGCTTGATGAGTGGGAACAAAATGAATAGCAGAAAGGTACCAAAAGAAAAGAAAGTTTTAAGAATTACTGTGATGAAGGACCACAACTCCAAGCACTACTTGAGATTGTTGACAAGCCTGAGGACAATACTAGACCTCCTGGTAGTAAATTATGCTATCAATTGAATATAGAACTTCATATTTGATTATGAAGTGCTATTATCAAAGTCGAGTAGTGTGAGATATGGAGATTTACCATTTTGATCAGAGTCCTCGGTTTTAAGCTGATGATCCGGTTCTCTTTTGGCCGTAGCCTGAAAAGTAAAATAAAAAGAAAAGAAGTGAGAAGAATATAAGTGTATAATTCAAAGGGTTAAATCAGAGTACTTGTCTCACCTGCCCCAGTACAGTCTCTGGTTTTGGATTAGATAGTAGAGTCTCCAGCTCCGTGGGCTGCTTCATTTTGCTATATAATTATGTAGAAGTATTGCATCAAAATAGAGAACAAAAAGGGACTAAAAAGCATTACAGAATCTCCTAAAAGTAAAAGGGATACCAAGTATCATGGTTAGGCATATGTTGGATGCTACAGTGAACCGAACCACAAGCTGGCTTGCCTTCCTCATGCTTCGCTTGACCAACAGACCTATTATCAGGCTGTTCTTTAATGGCGGATGCATCGGCGACAATTTCCTCTGATGATTTTTCTACAACTGGAGCAGGATCAGCAGACTCATTGCCCGAATCTGAGTTCAAGTCTTTGTCTATAGTCACAGAGACAAAACCAAAACAACTTAAGCCCATGAATGCACAAGCAAAAGTGACTTCTTGATCAATAGTTTACAGAAATTTGATTAGAGAACCTTCCAATGTTGGAATAGTCTCACTAGCCTCTGGTAAAGCTGAAGGCAATTCATCTAAAGAAGCATTCTCCAGTTCATTCTTGCTGTTGGGTCCATTGTCTAGGAACATTCCAGCCAACGCATACAAGGTCTCAACCACTTCTTCTTCATCTTTAGTTATTAGCCCACAAACACTCTCTTCAGTGGACCAAACTAGGACTCCTTTTTTCTATAAAACCAATTCCACCTTCACGTCAAGTAAAATGCTCCATTCAAAAAGAACAAGAACTGAATTTAGTATCCAAAGATAGCCAACTAACCATGTTTAGTTTCGATTTCAGTTTCTTTACAGCATCCCTTTTGTTGGGTGATTCCAGTCCACCAGCACTTTGGTTCAGCTTCTTCGGATCAGGAAAAGGCGGCGAGATGGATTCCCGGTTGCGTTTCTTCGTGGCTGTGAAGTTCAGTACCAATTTAATTCCAAATTTGTGTTATTTTTTTATTCCCAACATCATAAAGAAAATTAAACAAAACTAAAAACTTTCCATCTTTCTGATTCATAAAGAAGTTTAAGTATCTCCCCGGAAAAGTAAATGAGAAAAGATGGGAAATAAAGAACTTAATCAATTCATTTCAGAAGTATCAATAAAGATATATAATAGAAATGAAAAAGAAAGAAAAAGCAAAAAGCAAAAAGCAAAAAGCTTTGAGTTTTGCTTCGGCTAAAATCAAAAGAAAAATTCTCATCAAAAACATAACAAAGACATGAAACTTCTGAGAAAGATCAAACCACTAAATTGCATTCGATCTGAAACAAAAACAGTAAACCCCATAAAAAATAAAACAAACTAAAAACGGGAAAAAACAAACCTGAACGCAGCTTCCTTGGAACAGAGGAATGATCAACGCCATTGCATTCATCAAGAAGCTGGTGTAAGAACAAAAGCACAAGAAGTTTACACATATAACATAAAAGAGAACAGTTAAGAGCAACCCAGTTTTCGACTGTTGCAATAAAAAAAAGGTATCAATAAAGTACCTTGCTGGAAAGCTTAAACCTCTTGTCAGTACCAAAACTGCTTCTAGACGGAGCTTGAAGATGAGGCTTGTGTTCTCGATCCGAAACGTCGTAAACCATCTGGCAATTATCTTCTTTGCTCGAACTCAGTCTCTTGATTCTCGCTTTCCTCGATTTCTCCAAGGACACAACGCCGAAACCTTTTTGAAACAAACGAGCACACACAAAATGAACGATAATAACAAAAGCTAGCAAACGGGAGATGAGCAAGAGACTGGCATTTATCCGAGAAAAGGAGAAAACTCTCATCAACAAACACTTGAATTAAGAACATATAGATAAGGACAAGTGACCCGTTTGGGTTTCGTTGGATTTCTGTTTCTGGGTTAAAATCTGGGGACCAGAAAATTTGAAGGAGAGTGCAGTAAATTCACCAGAAACGAGCTTGTGTCTTCGAGATTGCTTAATCTGTCTCGCTCCACGCCTCATGTCCCTACCAGTGCAACTCTTGTCTGTTTCTATCATCTGAATCATAACAATTCACGCTGTTAGGCCTAAACAATCCATCCAAATAAGCCAAACCCAGATCTTTGTTTGGCCCTTTCTCTTCAAAAATTTAGAGAAAAGCTTGTATGTCAGTGAATTACTTCATCTTCTCCTTGAGGTATAAAGAGAGAAACGAAATATCAGGTTCAGTTACACAAGTCAAATGCCAAGATGGAGAAACTGAAAAAGCTGGTTTCGAGTTCTTTCTATGTAGAGATACCTTAAGATCTCCACTTCTCCATTCTAAAGAAGAAGAAGTTGGTGAAAAAGCAAAGAAAAGAGAGGGACATTGACGAATAGAGAGTAATTCGTTGGAGAATCAGGTTCTTCGCAAGATAAAAAAGCGTATAAAAGTTACATTTGCGTGTGAAAAGAAACAAAAAGAAGAGAAACTCTCAAGATCTCTCTTACCCATTTAAACACTCACACAACTACACCATAACCAACCTCCTCCATAGCTCTTACTCTCACTAATAAGCTTCAACTTTCCTTTAAAAACAAAAACCCATTTCATATACCAAAAAAAAACATTATTTTCAAAAAATTTCATTTCTAATCGAAGCTTCACTATCATCGCTTCATTGGTTCACAATTTCAGAAGCTTTCTCACCGTAAAATCATTCCTTAAATACTCCATAAAACGGCCACCTCCATTTATGTAGTCCTTTCAAGTCCAATTCTCAAGTCAGTTCGTGATCGATGGTGTCCAGTCCCTACTCATCCACAGCCGTCAGATTCCCCTTTCCCTCCACTCATAAATGATGAAAAAAATCCAACGCTTCCTATTCGTAATAACCAACGTCAGCACCTTCCAGCCGTCCGATTTCTGCTTTTATTGACGGTTAATTCTGAAACGCGATTAACCGAAACATCAACGGCCACGGTCCAGAGCTCTTAGATGTCTGCCACGTGGCTAACACGGTACCTTGTACGAACTTTTATTTCTGATTTAGAATTGAGAGTCCGCAATCACCCGCTTCTTTCGTAAGTATCGACAATACGCGCCAGTAATGAAGAAGAGTGGTCTGGAAGGTGTAAAACACGCGCTAAAATGAACGTCCTCCAGCATCCAAACAGAATGTTACGTATCTCTCTGGGAACAAACTGAAAATGCGCGACATGTCACGGGAAAAAAGATTTAGGAACTCGGCGATTAATTGGGAAAGGACCGAAGATTATATGACAGGTAATGACTTAAGTGATTTTTGGTTTGAAATTGGATTGCAGTTATTATCTTTTAAATGTGTAATAAGTAAAATTTTTAATTGATGTAATAATTTATAAATTATGTTGATTTGATATTTTGCATTAATCAAATTTTATATAACAGGTTCAATCGAGAGAGAGAAGATACGGAGACAACAAAGATCACAACTTGGTAAAAAATTTGCTAAAATTTCGAGTTCGAAGAGGTTTAGTAATATATAATTTTATGTTTCATGATAAAAAAATCACATACAAAATTCAATAATATAATAAAATAATTGTTTAATCTATTTAAAAATTAATAAATTAAATTAGAATTTATTTTTTACAATTAATAAAATTGTTTATTTTAATTTTTTATCTTATATTATGGTGTAGATTTTGAAAATTTATAAAATTCTCTCTCTAAATTATAAATATAATTGTTATCAAGTAAAAAATTTTACAAAATTTTGTATGTATCAATAAATTAACTAAAAATTTTGGTAAATCAAATTTTTGTATTCCTTTTTTCTTATTATGATTGAACATAATGTGCTTTACATATTTATATAATTGAATCCTTAAATTTTTAAAATAGTGTGTAGAAAATTGTTTACTGTAAAATATGCTTAATTTTATAAGTTTTAATTTCAATTACATTCTTATAAATTTTTTATTTTTTATTTTTTTCTGTTTGATAAGACTTAAGATGCTCAACTGCTCGATGTGCGGGGATCATGTGTGATGCGTGACTGTCAGATTTAGTTACTGCTAAATTACAGAAACGCCCCAACAAAAATAGAAAAAAGGAAAAGACAAAACTTTATCTCAATTAATTAATTTGTTAAAGGTTTAATAGTCCCGTATCGGTAATAAAAAAATATTGATACGGGGTCTATAAGTTTACGAGCTTTTATACCCTTCAAGCTAATTTTTAGAGTTGATTCTCTAATAAATTCTGTAATAATTAATATCAGAGTTAGTACAACTCCTTCAAGTCCTCGTGTCATGCTTACGGATGATGACGTCAATATTGTAGTGTTCGTCCTGGCTAAAAATTGTCTAGCTCATTGTCAGCTTGTGAGTACGTGGGTGGTGACCCTAGTATAATAGTATTTGCCCAGGGTTAGAAATAGTTTAGCGTATAGTCAACCCGCTAGTGCCTGAGCTGCAAAGTGTGGTGGAATGTTACGATCTAATTATCCCACATCGGTAATAAAAAAGACTAATGTGAAGTTTATAGGCTGATGGGTTCTCCTACATTTCAAGCTAGCTTTTGAGGTTGTTCTTTCATAAAGCGTGTAAAAATTGACATCAGAGCTAACACCACTCTTTAAAATCTTCATACCACGCTTAGGGTGGTGACGTCGACATTGAAGTATTCACCTGAAGCTATAAAAGGTTCAACACATAGCCAGCCTGTGAGTACGTGGGTAATAATGTTGGTATAGCAATATTTACCCAGAGTTAGAAATGGTCTAGTGCAGAGTTAGCCTATTAGTGCAATGCGTAATAAGATGTTTCGATCTAATTGTCTCATATCAGTCTTATAAATTTATGAGTTTTCTCATCCTTAAGCTAACTTTTGGGTTAATTTTTTCATAAAATCTGTAACATAGGCCGTGTTTGGTTCATAGCTAATCAGCTAATTTTTAGCTATTTGACTAAAAATAGCTGTTTGACTTCATCAACAAGCTATTTATTTTGTTTGGTTGTTGGCTGGTTGGGTTGGCTTATTCAACCCAACCAGTTAAAAATGAAAAGCTGCTTGTAAGCAGCGTTTTGTAGCAATCAGCCACTTACTTTTCCTATAATGCCGATTTTGCCCTTAATTATTTTGCCAACCTTTGTGATCGTCTCTCTCATTTTCTCCAGACCAAGGATTTGCTGCAGTTGAACAAGGAAGTATGTTGTCTCTTGTTGCATTAATTTCGTGGGGGCCATAGCTAGTTTTT
>JANQBM010000006.1:1345867-1358216 GCA_025594535.1 Erythroxylum domingense | reverse complement strand
TGGACCATCATTAATAAGATAAAAAATTAAATTTAAAAAATTAACATCATAAAATCGGTTAAGATTGAATAAATTTTTATATTTACTTATTATTTGAAAAAAACATTATTTATAAAAGAATTTAAAATTTAATTAAAAATACTAAATAAAAATTAATTAATTTATTTTAGTTTATAATAACTTATTAATTTAACTTTCTTTGTTAAAAATTGGACTGTCATTAATATGATAAGACATTAAAATTTAAAAGATTAGTATCATAAAATTGATAAAGTTCGAATAAAATTAAAAATTTTTAAATATTATTTGGAATATATTGTTCTTATCTATGAAAGAATTTGAAGTTCAATTAAAAAAATTATTAAATAAAATTTAATTTATTTATTTTAGTATATAAAAACTTATTAATTTATAAAGTTGACCAACTAATTAATAAATTGATCAATCTTAACAAAAAATAATTAAAATAAATTCAAGTTGACCGATCAAGCTCAACATTTTATTATTAAATCAGTTAATCATTGATTTTATGTCATAGAAATTCGAGCAAAAGTGGTAATTAATCATATTAATTCAATTTTGGGTTGTAATATAATTATATTATTTTAATATATTTAATTAAAATAATTGAACTCGATAATTTTAGATTGAGATTAAGAGATTGATAAATTTGATAATAATTTATGGAGAATTATTTTGTAGACTTTTATATATTTATTAAAATTTTTACTTTTGATCTCTTTTTAAAAATTTTGATATTTATCTTCTATTTGATATATTATAATCTTTTTTTTTCTTTTGATATTTTCATTAAGGTTTGAATATAATTCAAAAAAACTATACTTTTTTTAGAAATTCATATTTAAAAAAATTTATTAATAGTCACTCATTATTTACAATTATATTGCAAGCATCACTCCTTATCATATACATTCTGATATTATTTATAATTAAACATGTAAAATAACCTAAACTCAAAATTTATTAATGAAGAGTTAATTAATTTCTTCTTTTCATGTAACATTTGAACTCTTTTATATACGGGAAATCAATTACCATTATTTAAAATATTCATTTAACTAATATAAATTATAACTATTGAGGATTAATTAATATTTTTAACATTAATGTATTAAGAATTTTACTTCTTCTATTTTTTAATATGAAATTGGAATGTAGAGTTTTGGAAAATGGGACCACGTTTTAATTATTAAACCTTTGGTTGGACTTCATTGGCTCTTCTCCTAATGGTCTTATTTAAACATATCTAATCATAATTTTTGACAACTTTATTGTTTGAATTAATCTAAACAACTCATCAAATCTTTTGTTTCAGTTACTTTATTTTAATTATGTTTTATTAAATCTCATTTATATATTTACGGAAATATATATAAATATGTATATGAGATTTAATACATCATAATAAAAATATCTTATCTAATACAGGAGATATGATCTCTAATCTTAGTAATGTAGAAAAGACAGGACATAACCAACCAGTTGATGTCTATTCACCAGTCCTGTTCTAAAGATGTAAACCAACGAATACTCTTCCTAAAATCAGATGGCCAAACTTTTGAGTTCGGTATTTTGTTTTGTCCATTCCTTCCAAGTCACCACCTAATTAAATTTGACTTGACACAAAATTAATAAATTAAATTAAAATTTTAATAATTTAATTTATAAAAATAATATTAATTTGATTTGATTCCCCCAAATTAGTTTATTAAATTATAATATTATGTTTATTTAAATTTTAAATAAAATCCAAACGATGTTATTTTAAGTTATTCAAGTGAATTTCAAACCCATATTACATTTAACGATTTAAATTTTTATCAAATTTTGAACTTGGCTAGGAATATTCAATGTTTTTTCACAAGTTTTAAATTTGATTTGACTCAGAATTAATTAATTAGATTTAATTTAAAAATTAATTCTAATAATTAAATTTTTTAAAATAATATTATTTTGACTTAATTTTTCTAATAAAACCCAAACAACCTTGTTTTAAGTTATCCTTGGTCTTGTCAAGCCTAAACTCTTGATTAAAGCCAACCCTTTCCAAGGACTTGCAGATTAACCCTTTCCTTGGAGTATTAATAGTATGCCAAATGCAAGTTAACGTGGATTGTGTGTGTTAGGTCTGTGTTGCTATTTCCATGCAGATCGTAACCCACTGGTCTTTTTTAAGCAATGTTAGAGATTGCCCTCTTAATGAAACATGACAACTAACATAAGATTTGTTTGGACTTGAATTGATCCAACTTTTGATTATGTTTATGTTCGAAACGTAGATTTGAAATTCGATTTAAACAATATGAACTCTCTCTATAAATATTAGATTATCTCATATTGACTAAACATGAAAATGTCAAAAGATTTATAAATAGTAAGGGTTAATTATCTAAACGACTAGTTCTAGTCAATTTAACAATAGTTGACCCAAGGCTAATTATTATTAGTAAACTGATACAGTAAACATCATAGTCCTACATTGTCTGAGAATGTTGGTCAAGATGGTCTTATATCTAAACTGAGAAAACCTCTCAATTAGACTAATTTTTTGGTTAGTTAGGTTTAATCTTATATTTTTTGGTATTAGAGTCGGACTTTCACACATATGTACATACGCGGGTCTATGGGGTTAGTTTGGAATGGTCCTTTAATAAGGGTAACTAACACCACACGCGGAATGCGTGTTCTTTCACAGCGAAAAGAATTGATGCAGTGAGTAAATTTGAAGAATTTAGTAAATTTGAATCCAAAAGCTCAAAAAAGTGATATTAAGTATCTTGAATATCCCAATTGTCGGATATTGAGGATCAGAAAGTGGATGAACTTAGCCAAGTTGAGTGGCAACTGACCTTATAAAAATGAAATAGTGTCACTTAGTACATCATATACATAGAGACCATTCGTCGTTTTGTGAAGAAAACTATGTGCAATTTGAAAGCTTCGGATGGGTATTACTGATACGTCAGTTTGGGAAAGCCCCATGAGAACAGCCTCAAAAGTGACTTCCCAGCTGTTTTGAAGTAACAGCAACAGCTGTACTCCTCCTGTTTACATGCACGAGTGCATTGTGGATTTGGTAAACTGGTCCAAAGCTGTCGCTATTCTTGATTAATGTCATTTAATGATCTCCCTATTACTTAAGAATAAGGGTATATATTATTAGACTTATTTAAATTTTATAATTTAGCAAAATTATGATTATTATTATTATTAATAAAAATCAATCGATTAATTAATTAATTAATTAATTATAATAAATTAATTAATTTTTATAAACAAAAATATTTGTTAATTTTCATCTGATAGATATTTTCTATAATTAAACTAATTTTTTTAATAAGTAAAGATAATTTTCTTCTTCAAATTTTTAATTTTTAATTTTCTTCAATAAAAATCTTTATTATATATAATAGTCTAGTATTAATTAAATATTAAATATTATATTTTACTAATTTAATTTTTGGTCTAATTTTTAAAATATTAAGTATAAACATTTTTATATATTTAGCATCGAAAATAATTGATAATTAACTCTGTCATGCCTCATAAATAATTAATTTGGCTTATATAAATAATATACTTACTACTATAATGCAAATATATGATTAAAATATAGGTTTTGATGACAAGAAGAAGTTGGCTTAATAGCTTTAGCTTCTCACTTAAGGCTCTCTTTTATAGGAGGTCTTGAGTTCGAGTCATGCCAAAGGAGGAGAAATAGGAAATTTGTCCTATTGATGATCCTCTAGCCTTCTGGATAAAGCTCCTTGATCGAATCAATTACGGACGTCTTGCTTCCAGCGGCAGTGTGGGAGTTGAAGCTACTAGGGAACCTGATGCTGAGTGGGGCCAGCGATTAATCAGCAGTTGACCAATCAAGTATGTGACGGCTCCTTGTGCGCAAAAGTGTACAGGCTACGTAGGAACCTGAGGGATCTAGCCCCTTGAATAAAGCTCCTTGATCGGATTAATTACAGACGTCTCGTTTCCAGCGGCAATGTGGGAGTTGAAGCTACTAGGGAACTTGAGGCTGCTGAGAACCTGATGCTGAGTGGGGCCAGCGATCAATCAGCAGTTGACCAATCAAGTATGTGACGGCTCCTTGTGCGCAGAAGTGTACAGGCTACGTAAGAACCTGAGATATCTTGAGGTTTCAGATTTACATCCTCTAAAATTTTTGGAGTAAGGTCTTAAAGGCTTAGAATTAGTCCGGCTAAATCGGGATACATAATGTAATCAAAAAAAATATATATATATATATATAGGTTTTGATGGTGTAAATGTAAGTTTTTCCCCAGGGTTGTAAAGTATGGGTTACAGCTGTTTGCAACGGCTGTGTTTTATAGGCTTTTAAAAGCATTCATGGACCACTCCAGAGTTCTTTTTTTTTTTAATACGGCGGTCAAAGCCTAATTTTGACAAACTAAGTTTGATTTGGTTTGTATTAAACTTGAGTTGACTATATTCGATTTAAAGGCTAGGTTGAAACTAGGGATGACAATTTATGGGTCAAGGTCGGCCTGCCCATTCCCAAGCCGAGTCCAACTAAGCCTAATGCAACCCTGTTCTAGCTCTGGCCTGAACTAAATAATGTAAAAATGACATTGTTTTAGTTATACGTATCAAGCCAGCCTGAGCTTGAGCCCGAACATAGCCCAGCTAAAGGTTAGGTCAATAAGGCCTGGCCTGTTATCCTCGATTTGAGCTGGGGCAACCCAAATGCGATCTTTGGTTGAAATAGTCTAAAATTAGAATTACATCTATTTGATTTTTATTTTTAATGATAATATTTTGATTTTTAAATTTAAAAACTCAAAATTAAAACTAAAAATATATTATTTTCAAAAAACCAAAACAAATTCAAGTTTGATTCAAGTTGTACAACTCAAGTCTTATTAAATTTTGATTGATCCTATCTTATTTCAACCTGACTCAACCCAAACCATTTAAAATATCATTCAACTTTTTTTTGAATAAAAAATTATTAACCTTAATTTTAAATTAAATCAAATAAACAAATATTTTATTACCTTTAAATCGAATTGAATTTTAATATTAAAATTAAATCAAACTAAATTTGACTTATTTAAGAGTCCGAATATTAAAATTTAATCAAATTGAATTTGACTTATTAGTAAAAAACATAACCATCAATCAATTTTGAACTTTTTTACAAGCAAAAAGTATAATAATTGCTATTCTTTCAATTGATTTTGGCCCTGTTTGATAATTGACAGATTGCATTAGTCGTTAGCTGATAATAGATTATTATAAATTATTTGATTAGTAAATAACATTAACTGTTTATTTAAAGATATTTAGTAAAATTAACTGTTTATATGTAAAATGACTTGTAAGAGCATGACTTAAAAAAAGATTTATAAGGACATGAGAATTATATTTTAATATTTCTTTGAATATTCTCATAACAACTTAGATAGATCAAAAGAAGTCGATACCATCATTTAAAGCGAAAGTTTATAATAATCTAAGAACAACATCTAACTGTTATTAAACTATAAGTAATATTATCACGAATAGTTATCATCTCTCGAATTCTCGGTTTTTCGACATCTTTTTGTATAGAGTTAACTTGAATATTTTGAAATATATATGAGAATATAAATTAAGGATCTTAATCGATGATGTTGAAAGCAAGTCGCTAATTGTGATTTTTCTAATATAGTTATGCAATACAAATATTGAACAAATTATTCTATTTTGATTTATTAATAAATATTTAGGCATTTTCTCCAATATCTTCCATGAAATCTTAAGAACATTAAAGCCCTTTCAATTCAACTTCTTAATGATGAATGAGTATGATAAAAAACTTTTCAAGATCATCTTAGATTTGCACCTCGAAACTCTGGTTGATGATGCCTTATCTTTAAGTAAGGTGTCAAATATCCTTCCTATTCGGTTAGCCTTAATTTGTCATGAATTTATTTAATAAATTGAATTATGAATTAGTACATATAACTAAATTTGCTTAAGATAAATTAATAATATTTAAACAATAAAGAAGTATGTTTATAGGACATTAAAAAATAAGTTAGAATAAAGTTAGACTCATTTCTGTTGACTTTCTTTAAACATACTTCTACTTTTATGAATCTTTAAATAAATGATAATATAGAAATACAATTTTTATTTTAAATTTATTTTAGTTTAAATTATTAAATTTATTAGTAGTTTATTATATATTAATAGGAATCATTAGTTCATTTTTATTTCAATAAAAGTTTTTATTTTATACTATATTTTTACTTATTCTTATAATATTTACTTTTTATTTATCATATACTAGTTTTATAGCAGTTTAATATTGATTGAACCTTTAAACCTTAAATCTTTTATATGAACCGTTTCATGTCCAATTCAATTTTTAGAACCTTCACGTTATCACATAAAGTTCTCAACTGTCAGGTAAAATTTTTTTAGTGAGAACAAAATTTGAATATTTATACTAACGATAAAAATCTTAATTAGTTTGTAATAATTTTAATTTTAATTTTAATTTATTTTTTTTCTTGTTTTCCTACCGGAGCTAATGTGCCTCCACTTGTAAATTGAACTGTAAGAAAATAAATATTTTGAACTATATAACTTGATCAATTATGTAATTAACACAACTAGTAAATAGATTTTTTGATTTATAACTTTCATGATACTATCATACGAAATTTTAATAGTCTATACATAGTCATCTAGCCGGTTCAATAAACCAAGTAGGCATTTGGTAACTTATTTAAAATTTTCATTTTTGGTAAGCTCACTTATCTAACAATTTGTTATTCTCCAACTGAGATTTGTCATTCACTATCTATTCTTCAGTTGTTCATGTGCAGTAAGTTGGTTGTGTAAATTGTTTGTTATCTTCTTACAATAATAATATTTTATTTATTTATTAATAAAAAGAGCTAACATAATGGAAAACAAAATTTTTCTCTATCTCTATCTCTAATTTGTAATAATTTTTGGGTACAATTATTTTTTGTTTTTTAATTTATTAACTGCTAGAGCAAACGCTTCTATGAAGAGTGTTTTCAAAAAAATTATATTGAGTTCAATCCGTCAACTCAATCAACTGATTACTAAATATGATTATTAACAGTTTAACATAGTCAAACAATCAAATACCTCTCAATCTGTAAAAAAATATTTGATCAGTCTTTTATCAAACAAGTCCTTTGTATTTCTATGTAAATAGGAAATTAAAAATTATGTTATTTGATATCCATTGAATAAATTTACAAATAATATTTCACAAAACATAATGAACTACTTCATAAATTCACATTCCAAATAACACCATTTAAGACGAACTCAACTATAAATTCCAATCAATTTAGAATATTTAAACCAATACTTTTATAATTTAGGCATTCGTAAACCCTTTATGATAATGAACCAGAGTAAACTCAGAGTTTTGTGGTTAGTTTGAGTTTGATCTAAGTTAAGATTCTCAATCCAAGCTCAATTAGGCTTGAATGGCTCGAAGCTCAACTTAACCTGTTCAAACATGAGATTAAATTTATTTTTTTTAAAAGATGTTATTTTTATTAAAATTTTTGAACTTTAGACTCGGCCAACCGAAGCAGTCCAAATATGAGCCCGACCAAAGCCTAAAATTAAAAAAAACTCGATCCAACCCAAAGCCCAATCAACTAATCCGACCCATCTATTGACTTTAATTGAGGTCGCACTTGACT
Organism: Erythroxylum domingense; assembly: GCA_025594535.1. Taxonomy (NCBI): domain Eukaryota; kingdom Viridiplantae; phylum Streptophyta; class Magnoliopsida; order Malpighiales; family Erythroxylaceae; genus Erythroxylum; species Erythroxylum domingense. Next base: position 1,350,480 of record JANQBM010000006.1, on the reverse strand, counting down.
GGACAAACCTGGCCATTCCCACTGAAAAGTGACCGTTATAACCAAAAAAACTTAAGCCACAAGTACAGTTGAAGAGTAAAAGAAGCACTTTAAGTTCTATACATGTCAAAGGACAACCATGGTGGCACTACACTGTTGCTGTGGAAATTCTGACATTTTCTATTGAATTATTAAATTATTGTATCCCAAAAAAACCAAGTTCAAGCCTAAACTTTACAGTCCAGCAACTACCGTAATCGCTCTGCTGCCATGAAAACAGAAGGATTTTGTCTACATATTACACTGGATCTGCCATAGAAACTCAAGAAGCAAGCCTCACCATATTACTTCAAGTAAGTTAACTGTTCCTGTTGATGCATCCTGTAAGTTTATGTAATCGCGCTTACACCACTCCCGAGGGGAGACGTAGAACGAGTTGCCCGCCAAATACACTGCAACAAACCAAATCGCTTTTCAGATGAACAAAAAACATATTGCTAGCAATACCTGCAATGTTCATTTGAGAATCTCACCTCTTGATATAGTAGTAGCAAAAATCAGCAAGAATGAAAGTTTGGACAATTTCGGAAAGGAGGACCATAGACGGCCATAATCCGTAGCCCAAGGCCGTGAGCAGGCGTCCTCGAGTGTCCAGTACCTATGCAAATGAAAGATTGTTCCATTTGAAATGAATTGAAACACACTGACTGATTCACAACACTCTTCGTTCTTTAGTATCAGAAATGAGATGACAGAGTATAATCACAATTCGCATTGAAAAATTGTGAGAATGAATCTTGTTTACGTTCCTCATCTTTTCAAACCACCTAGCTTTCTACCTAACCGAATGTACTATCAAAAAAATGATAATTTTTAGCTACAATATCCCCTATAGGCAATCTTACTAGCATGGACAAGTTAAAGCATTTTTAATTTCTTAATGACAGCCAAGTCTAATCTTAAAATTGAACCAAATGGAAAATTCAAACTGTAGTATCTTTCAAACCTGGAGGACCCAGTGTGCACAACTCAAGAACCTTGCAACTCCAAGGGCAAAGACATAATGTGCTGTAAAAGGTTCAACAATCTGAAAAGAAGGTAAGAGAATGACGAGTGAAAAATTAGTTGCCAAAACACCATCCACTTGCTATGCGAAACCGAAAGCTTGAAAAAGAAGACCACTAGTTCGAATAATGTCTGCAAAACTATTTGTCTTGTGGTTATAAAGCTTGCAATCAATTATGCAGCAACCCGATTTAGAAAGCTGACATGGTTAAAATTACTTTCAATTTTACCTTTGTGTTCTGCATGACCCGTAGCTGAGGTAAAACCGAAACAGCTTCAAGGTAAACACAAAAAGCCCAGCAGATCCTGTTAACTATGTGATGTGCAGTTGTTGGATGAATAATTAAAGAAAGCACAAGACAAGGAACTACCTGCGATGAGAATCCAAAATGAGAAAAAAGGACTATTTTGAACCTAGAAAAGAAATTGAAGAAATTGAGAACGCAAAAGAAAGAATAAAACCAAATTCAAGTATGCTACAGGGTAAGTATTACTCTCTTTTGGCAAATGTAAACTCTGGTTTCCTTTAAAGGATACCTTTCAATTAATATAAGTAAAATCATTTTCTGATATAGGTTCTTATTGCGTAGTAAGGTAGGTACTAATATTTGTGTCAACATAGAAGCTCAGAAAATGTACCGAAAATCTTACAGTCCGCAAGATAATTGAGAAAAATAAGGTCAAAGTTACACCCAGAATAGTTCGACATGTTTAGATGAGCTCTTAAATGTTCAGAGTTGAAAACAAGAAAAGCTTAATTCACATAAGGAGCATAATTTTCAAATATCAAGATGATTTAGGTAAACCTGAACAAGGGAAGAGCTCAAAGGAATAAGATAATCAAATTTAGATCCAAACAACAGGCAGCCAAACACAAAAAATCCTAATTTCTCAACAATTCTATCCAAGAAACACCACTACCAACGTATAGACACGAAAAGCTTTCTTCTACGTTAACAAGACGAAATGTTGATTCAGTTAAGAAAGTGGCAACACTAAAACTGTAATGCTTTAAAAAGAATAAGAAAGAAAAGTGAATCCAAAAACTTGCCACCAAGTAAAGTGCAAAGTTGTCTTTGTCTTCCATGTAACTGGATCTCAATTTGAAGCGTATCGTATATATAACCCAAAGGGTTGTCAGCAATGTAGCAGAATCAAGTAGGGTGTGGATATCATATTCCATTACAAAACTGCAATAGAGTCTAACAGCCAAAAACAAAGCTGTTAGCTCCTGTGATTTCAGGGAAAGTCCTGCAGAGAACCAAAAGGATATGTGATACAAAATAGAACTCATATTAAACATACAGCTTGACAAGGTTTAAAACATAAATTTACGATACTGAAAGTACTGATATTGGCAGTGACCAACAATCACTATCACGATATGGTAACATGTAATCGGTCTGCTTTCTTCCGATAGATTCTTTGATGACAGATTAACATATCAAGCACAACAAGAGTTATTAGAAACAATAATTTCTGTCAAGCAACAGAAAGAATGGCAAGAATCTCATGAACACTATACTAAATCTCTTTCAGGTTCTAGTTCCAAATTCATATTCATCCCTCAAACCAAGGGGTATCGCCAGTGTGTGGCTAGCTAGGTATTTTGGCTTCTGCATGAATTTGCCAAAAATTTAAAGAGAGAGAACCATACTTCCAGAGATTATTATTCTTATTGTCTAAAATAGTGCATGAAGCAACTAAAACCAGTAAAAACCCCAATGAAATAGCATCATCCAACAAGAACCCAGAAGATAAAACTCACAACTGAGGACGACCCGTCAGACCAAACCCATAACCCAACTAATACAAACCATTTCGAACAGAGCATTGAATTGAAATTAGAGAAAAGAGAGATATCAAGGTAGATCATCCCACATACCAACACAAGTCTTCTCCTTCATAAGCTTATATATAAGGACGGAGATTCCAATGGCGTGAACAGCCTCGGCAGCTACAAACAGATTGTCGTGATCTTCAACCACCATTCGGAGAAAAACCAAAGCCGTCATACCAGAAACCACCGCCAAAAACGCCTTAATCTTCGGCGGTTGCCTCCTTACCCATGTCGCCACGGCTTGGATCGGCCTCTTCGTTCCCTTCATTGCTTTTTCCTCAACCCCCCCTCTCTCTTTCACTTCTGTCACAAAAGCTGGAAGCGTTTTTGATTATGTGATCTGGGTTTAGGTTGGTGTCGTTTGCTTCTTAAGATCGGCCGGTGAGATTGTCTGAAAATGAAGTGATATGAGAATGCGAAACGAAGAAGAAGCTGGTTAAAGACAGTTATGTTGAGACACGTGTTAGTTGAACTGAGTTCAGTGGGAAGGTAGGAGTTGGATGCTGATTGGGCTGTTTAAGAGTATTGGGTGACGCCGTTGAACCACTATGCCTTGGTGGTACAGCCCACTTTGATGATGACATTTTCTTTTGGACATTATGCAATTAAAATAACAAAAACTGATTTTGTTTTATCTAATTAATCCATCAAGTACAAAAAAAAAATCAAATATTTGAATTTAATCTCAATTAAAAATATATTAATTCATTAAATTTAAATAAATTTTCTATAATTAATTTGACTTGTAGATCTAAATTCATATTCAAATTCAATTATTAATTTTAAGTAAGATTAGGTTAGAGTCGCCTTTTTCACCATGCTTAATTGTAACCTTTTAAGTTCTTTTTGAAACTGACACTAAGTTTATTTTTTAGAATTGAATGTTAGAGATGGAAGTGACAAATTTGATCTCGCCTGATTTAGTTTAATCGAAATGAAGTTTCTTTATAAAATGACATAAATTCGGTGTACAAAAAAAATCAAAATAATATTATTTTAAAAAGTAAAATTAAAAAATCATCATTTTAAGCAATACAAAAACTTACTCGAACTCGTTATCAAATCTAATTAAAGATAATATTTTTCAAATTTATGACTCATTCGATTTTAAGTGAGAAGTTTTACCAAATTCTAACCAAATAGTTAGAATGGGTACTTGGGTTACATGTGTTACGTCCCAAGTTCAATTCTATGCCACATTGTTATAGTCCTTATTAAGAGCTTGGGATAGTTGGGAGTTTTATCAACGACAGTATTGCTCGTTCGGCTTGAGGACATTAGTCGTTAGGCCCATTGGAGAGTTGCATGGTGGGCCCTTTTTCTACCGAGCCTTCTAAAAGAGTTTTAAAAAAAGATGGTTCTTGGTTAGTGCCGTGGATCCATTTTGTGTTAAAAGTGGATTTTGTGAAATAAAATTAAAAAAATAATAGTTTGTTGTAGGAACTTGCAAATAATTGGTATTTTGCTTTTATCAAGGTTGTTCTTGAGCACTTCCTATTTTAATTTCATGTACTTAATGATCTTCACGATGTTGAAATTCTTTATATAATATTAGGAAAACTCGATATTTCATAATGTTAAGGATTATTAATGGTATGGTCGAGCCGGTCGTGTTGGGCCCGAGCCCATTCGTAATGATCCACAGGCCGACTAGTCCAATCTTCAAAGACCAATCTGATACTTATTGGCTATTCTAAGCCCAGGACCATTTCGCATTCTCCTTGGCCCA
>JANQBM010000006.1:1318890-1345767 GCA_025594535.1 Erythroxylum domingense | reverse complement strand
AATCCTCAAGCCAGAATTCTCGTGTCCAACAGTTGATTCCATGGATCCAAACGGCAACGTGCAGCCTCGTCAGAATCAGGCAGAACCAATTAATATTATAAATAGTAATATATATTATTTTTATAAAATATTTTTTAATTTGAAAGTAATAACCACTAAATAATAATATAATTAGTTCAGTGTAAAATATAATTCACTCAAAACATTTATAAACTGTGAAATACTACCAATTCATTAATATCAATTAATTTAAAAATTGAAATTTATATAATTTATAACTTATTATATACTCTTGATAATTTATTAAGTATACATTTTTAAAAAAGTAAATTACAAATTTTATTAGTATAAAAATAAAAAAGTACTAGCTCGTATATGCTTGTAATAACAATTAAAAAAAGATAAATCAAGAAGGTCAACAAGTCCATGAAGCCGATCTCTTGACTAAAGGTTTCATCTGCTTATCTTCCTCAAGGGACACCATACCAAGGTGTGATGGATCTTCGAGCATCATTTTGGCCACCAGGTACCCTGAAACTGACCATGTCTGAAACTTACGAGCCTGTTTTCCGACATACCTACCAAGCTTACCGTCGTAGTATTCGGGCCAGTGATCGTTCGACAACCTGGTCTCGGCTAGTTCTATGGCTCTCCTAGCTATTTGGGGCCGACCGGTCTTTATACATGCCGCTGTTAGTACCCATAGAAGGACTGCACATTTCAGAACAGAACACAGACAAACTTGGGGTCAACTTCATAACGTTGTACAGCCAAACTAGGGCTATTAAAAGAGACCGTTGACAGTAGGTTAAAAGTTAAAACAAAGATGATCAGAGCCTAACCTGGCCAGGACCCTCCATTATGGTAACTCCATCTAGTGTTCTTTGGATCACAGCCAGTAACAATCCGCCATTCATGGCTCTCTATAGCTGGATAACATATCTTCAATGGCATTTCTCCTACAAGTTCGTTCCATCGTGATTCAATAAGGTCCATGATCGCTGAACCTTGCTCAGGAGTAGCCAAAGACAACAGGATTGCCATCGAAAGTCCATTCTCGCAGGACTCACATTGCCAATGAAGTAACCTCTATTAATTGGCATGAAATCGAAAACCCAGTCCGGAAGCGAATCAGGCATTACCTTGAACTTGTTAACTGCTGTATGTGAATACTCTTCTGTTTTGTATCTGTATATGTCGTTGAGTTGCTTCAAATCCAACCAGTAGTTACGCATGTGGTAGCTTAATGCATGGAGTCTCTTCACGATCAAATCCATGATTTCCTTTCCTTCCTCGTCGTGTTTAAGCAAAATCAATGCACATCTTAATGCCATGAAGAACAGTGCTTGAATCTCTATAGGATAACCACATATTCCCTGAATTGAAACAATTTCAGAGAAATTTGCAGAGAGACTTTCAGAATTCAGAAAACAAGTACTTACCATTCTTCGATCAATCATGCAGCATCCATCAGCACATAGCAGAGTTGGGAATGTATCGAAACCTTCAGAGAGACACAAGGTCAGGATAAGTCGCATACCCTGTTGGCATTCAGGCATTTCAGCTAAGGAAGAGTCTCCTGTGGATTTTGTATACGCACGAAGCAATATGATCCACCAGAATCCTGAATCTACTGGAGCTACTCTTCCAATTGCACACTCACCGAAGTCAGCGATCAAGGTCTCCATGTTCCTCTCAGTATCGTGAAGAACTTTAAAACTTGCAGGCATCACTCCTTCACCAAGCTTGAATTGATCTACTTTTTTCTCCCAGGATTGTAGGCGAAGTGTTTTCAAGAGAAAATTCTTGACCACATCGTATTCTCCATTCATCAGAAATGCCAAGGCACTGGGAACGAAATCTCTTACAAAAACCTGCCATGACAAATTTTCAACTTCAAAACTAGAAGCTAAGTAAACCCCATTAATCAAAATCTAAACTTTTTAGATTCTAAGAACCTGATCATAGTTAAAGTTCTTCCTCTGAATGGTCCAATGCTGCTATAGTGCCAACAGGTTGGCCTCGGAAGTGAACCAAAGAGCGTCTTAGTGATTCCCAAGCATCAGCTACCATTGGATGTGACTCAAAATAGGTGCTTGACCTCGGTGTACTAAAACCAGACCTTCTTCCAACAGGAGAAGCATTCTCAAGATGGTCTTTAACCCGCAAGTTATTATCATCAGAGGACCTCTTCCTTTCCACCTTGACTGGTTTATGTTTCTCCAGTAACATTAATAAATCAGAATCAACAATATCAAGTACAGTTTTTTGCTCCTCGTGACTTTGAACACTTCCGTTTTGAGATTCTTTGATGATCACAGTCGGAGACATTCTTTCTTGAACCGGATAGACCGGAATAACAAACCTGTGAGGTCCCTGAAACTGCATGTAAACAACAAAAACAAACCTGTCAGGTTTCAGAAACCGCAAATCCTGATCTTTACATCGAGCAGCAAATGAAAAACCGAAACAACTACAATCTAGACCATCTCCAAGATCAGGAATTGACCTACACACAAAGCTGGTCCTTCGCTAAACCTTCTTTTAAATCATTAACAAACATTGATGAACATGACACAAGCACATGCGTTATCATATAAGTGAAACTGGCTATAGCTAAGGGTTAAGAATGGAGAAGCATATAAAAAGAGTATCAGACCTTGAAGTCTCCGAGAGGAAGCAAAAAGTGCAACTTAGGAAAAGCTTGGAATTTCACATGCAGTGGGAAGTACGGTAACTGTGACTGGCAGACTGAAGCGGTACATATTCGGACACGGAAGACAGAACGGTTCTGCTGACGTGGACATCTTGGGAAGATCCGATGATGTCTTGGGATGCTCCTCCCCTTTTCTTGGAATATTATACTTTAAAGACAGTTCTAAGTCTTTTTTGCTAGCAAAGGGCAAATTGCTAGCGAATCAAGAGCGATTGATTCGTAATCTGACATTAGATCCCAAATGTCATTTCTATAACTAGGTGGAGACCAGTTTGCATGTATTACGAGATTGTTGCCGGATGACCTCTTATTGGCTTCAATTTAGCCTCGACGCCTCTTTCTTTCATCAGGACGTCGAGACATGGTTGACGAATGACCTGAGTAAATCAAACCTTGCACAGAGGTTTGAATGGGCCCTCATCTTTGGAATCTCCCAGTCGTTCCATTAGCAACGGCGCAATAAAAGTATCTTTGAGGAGAATTTTCAGTGGCCAACGTCAGGAGCCAAAGTGGTCCTAGAGTTTGACTGGATAAACCGGTGACAACTGGCCGAATAATTCCTGATTTGGGGGCTCCATTGGGTACTTATTTAGGATGGACTAAACCCCGAGATGGATAGGTTAAAGTTAACACAAATCAGGCAGTAAAGACTAGCTTAAGTATTGCAATTGCTAGAGGGCTGATTTGGAACAGTTCCGGATAATGGTGAGGTAGATTCATGCAACATATTGAAGTATGTTCACGGTTGACTGCTGAATCTTGGAGGGCTTTTTAATAGTCTCCTGCTAGCCTGGAAATTGAGGTATCATCGAGTAACGCTAGAAACAGATTCTTTTGAGGTTATTAACATCTTATCTTTATCCGCGCGGATGTTGAATAAAGACAGTAAGTTGACTAGAGCCATTCGTAGACTCTAGAGTCGAGATTGGATCATTCAGCATCAGCATGTTTACGGGTAAGAAAACAGGTGTGCAGACTAATTGGTCTCGTGAGTTACCTCTACTGAACCTGGACTCTACATGCTTCAAGATCTACCGATGCAATGCACAGAGCCTGTTCAACGGGAGATTCATGGTGTTTTATTTCGTAGAAGCATGCATTAGGTTGTAATAGCTTTTTCCTTTGAATGTGCAAAATAAAATAAAATAAATCCTATATCTAATAATTTCCAGTTAAAACAACACATATCTATTTCATCTCCGTCAAATGCGGATAGGCTGTTTAAGGATAACTTATCTTATGGGCCCATATAAACAATGGGCTGAAACGGTGTCGTAGCAGGCCGATCTGCGATCTTCTTTTTAAATGCTTAAAAAATGGACCGTTGAAAGTCCTTTCCTTTACCATTGCAACGGTCGGCTCTCTCGCGCTGCTTTCAAACACTTGAAAACTCTCTGGTTCTTCTTGTTTCATCCGTCATCTCTTGCTTCTTCTTCTGGCTCAAACAATCGAAAATGGTTAGTAGAAAACGCCCTCAAGTCTCTTCGGATCGGGAAAAATGGGATAAAGTATTTAATGGCTTGGTTAAACTGCTAAAGAACCAACAAGAACAGCTCGAGTCTCTCGTCAAAGACAGGAAACTCCTCGAAGATCGCATAAAAATGCAACACGAGAGATGGGTCTCCGATGTTAGGCTATACCAAGATCACATCTTTCAAGTAGGCCCAGAATTTTTCAGTAAATTTCGGTTCTTTTCTGTCTTTTCCAACTAGGGTTTTTGTGGTATGACCAGACTTTGGGGTTTGGAAGAATTACCTTGAATTATTGTGTTTTATTGTGTAGATGAGGGAGGAATTGACCGAGAAAGAAATGGAACGGTTGCTAGAGGCCGCGAAATCTGATCTGATGGTGGGATTGAAGCAGAGAGATGCTTCTCTTCACAAGTTGAAATCAAGTAGGAGCCTTTTTTCTCGTCTCTTTGTATTTAGTTCATGCTATGAACGTGTTTTCTCGTTCTTTATTTGATTCATAGACAAAGATGACTTCTTTTAGTGTCTAACATGGAACTATTTGTTGTTAGATATTTTTTAATAAAAGGATCCTTGCAACGGTATTTTTGTTTTTCAATTCAAATACTATTGTTCTGTACTGAGGAGAAAATAGTGTTATTTCGTTATGTGTAAGGCATTCAATTCTTCAATCTTAAAGCTGGTAATTTCCGTTCTTCTGCGCAAATCTATGGTTTAAAAGTAGTTGTTTTGAAGGACTAGATGGGGAGAAGGACCCAGTTGTTTGAAACCACAATTCCCTCTTTTGTTCTCTCGTGTTATGCGCAATGATTGCCTATTAAAGAACCTAAAAAACACTTTCTTCACCATCACGTTCATATGCCAGTTTGAGGTTTTTTTTTTTTTTTCAATTTCTTGGGATTACTTGTGTATCTACTTTCTAGCATTGATTTTGAGATTAACAGAATTAATGTGATTCTGTCCTTATTGCAGAGTTAATGGAAGATGAAATGATGGACCTTAAGGATTGGTTCCACTGTCTTATGTCTAGCCTAAAAGTAAGCTCTTTCTTTATATTGAAACTTCCATTATTTTTCTTTTTAAAATTTTATGGATTTGGGTTTTGTGTATTCTAATTGGTTGCTTATATTTTTTTCAGGGAGATACGGAGAACTCTGACCACAGAAAAGGTGGTAGAGATAGCAATAAAAAGTCACCTGCTTCTAAAGCTGAAGTGGACAGGCTACGGCTTGAATATGAGAAGCTTGCATCTGAAAAGAATTCTGAGATATCTGCTTTATTGAAGGAAAAAAGTTTTGTATGGCATCAGTATAATGTTTTAGAAAGCAACCTCACGACGAAATTAAAGAGTAAAGAATCAGAAGTTGAAAAGGCAAACGAGAAGATCACAACGGTTCTTGCTCATGCTGAGACGCTTCAGGCCTCTAATAATGAGAAGGATGAAACAATTGAGAAATTGCAAACTAAACTGGATCATATGGAGGCTGAAGCAAGTAATTACAAGGAACAGATATCCAAACTCTCCCAGGAGTTGGAGTTGTTACGGAAGTCTAATAATACTCTAGTTACACCAGTTTTAAAACCCTGCAATGGAGAGCCTAAAAGTTCGCAACAAGGAATCAAATGCAGCAACCGGGATAGGAGCAAAATTGTAGTGAAGAAAGAACAGTCTCCTTTACCCGACAAAGTTCCTTCCAAAGATATCAAAAAGGTACTTGTGAGTCAATCATACGAAGTATAACTTCGGACTGCTTTTGCATTTGTAGGGCATCTCTGAATATTGCACTTCAGTTGCTTTGGAATGCACTAATGAGAAAAGATATGTAGTAGCTGTGTTGAAAGATTATTCGAAGAATCTAGAGGAGAGACTAGCAGAGGTAGATTAGATATGTTTACAGGATCCTATTGAAAAAAAGTTTGAAAAACAATTCGAAGTACCCACATTAGTTCACGCTGAATTTTATTTGGTGCTGGTCTTGAAAATTTTTGCCGGTGATCAACATTCAGGACCCATCCTAACCATATTTCCTTTTTTTCTTGTTTCTTAGGTTGGCAGAAGTTCAAAGAGAAAAGCCACTGAGGTAATTGACATCTCAGAGACACCAAAATTGTTCTCTCCTGCCTTCAAAGTTCCCAAATTGAAGAACAGTTCAACTTCAAAGCTGTTTGCTTCTGCGTCTGTCAGATGATTCGTCCCTCGTTTCCATGTAACCTCTTGTTCAGGTTTTGTACTTTCCCTTTATATAAAAGCTTATTGAGCTTCCTCTTGGCTCTGTAATTTTAAATCACCTTCATTTCTTGTAAATTTGTACTGTATTAGACAAGTATTGAATCAGTGTACAATTTCCTGGTGCAATATGCAGTATCATTTTTCTTTACTGTCCTGTTTTTGCGACACTTTTTAGTATTTAACGATTTGACAAATGATTTTGTGGAGACTGATCTCCTGTATAAATTATACTTTGTGAAAGCCATTCATGGTGTAAAAGGACCTCAACTGATCAGTTTCTGGTATTTTCACCATAATGCGACTTCTACCAACTATCGAGTTTTAGGTAAGGCTTAAGGCTAAGAAAGCATTAACTCTGCACAGATAAATGACTCTTAACAGGCATATATAATGGAGCTAAAATCAGAAGCTTTTCTCCACCATTTTTGGCCAAAGGTTCAATGCTTGGATTCTAACGGTGGTTAGCGTGACGAGCTGCTACTCCAGTTCTTAGTTCCTTTTCTCAACCTTCATAATTGGAGAAGAAGCAACGTTACATAGTTGACAGCAAAAGGAATTTTGGATCTAGAAGTAATATACCAACAAGACATAATTGTACTCATCATCAAACACTTAATTAAGATTTCCTACTTCACTTCAGACATTTACTTAACCAGCTGTGTAGAACATGACACCTATAACCAGACACTAGTTAAACCTCCTGACAATAGGAGACCACATTGCCTGAAAAGATGATTGGTAAGAAACCAACAGCAAAAGCACCACCACCAACAGTAGTATTCTCCAAGGCATGTCCCTGGATCTATTATCCGAACCATACTGTGCTTTTGCGTTAGGAAAGAAGAAACTTTCACAATTGTGAACGAACTGTGCTATGAGTACAAGTAACACAGGCAAGAACAACAGAAACAATTTGAAATTCACAACTGTGTTCTGCAACTGGTTCTTGTATGTCACGGAAGTTGAAGCATAAACAAGGAGGAAGATGATCGCGAAAATGGCAACCAAAGCCGAAGGAGGTGGAGACATAGAAGCTAGCGTGTGCTCTGCCCAACCTTGTTTCCATGGTGGACCTATTCTTTCTCTAAAGAACCACCCCATTTTCCTCTCTTTCTTAGCTTCAAAGGACTCTGGATTCCTACATAAGCAATGAGTGTCAACTTTAGCATTCAATAGTCTCAGGAGCTTGGAAGGCTGCTTTAGCATAAATTCTGAGGTATTGATTCCATCAACAAGCGACCCATTTTTTGGACTCACCTCCATTGAACTGGGTGGATGCCAAGAGTATTTATTTCTTTTTAAGTTTTTATTTATATTCCAAATGCAGGGAAAATGGAATATATTCCTACTTTCTTGCATGTAGGGCCTCGGGAGTAAAATAGGTTAAAATCAATAAAAAAAAATATTTTTTAACGAAATAATCTACTGTCCTTATCACGTGGATGCACATGGGATAAAATTTTAAATTGACGCAATAGTCCGTAAATTACGTTAATCGAATATTTTGTACTAGATAAACCTTATACGATAGATTTGATTAAAAGAGTATAAATAAGAGTATTTAAATATAAGACCTTTTGACCCCTTGTCGATCTGGTGAGATTTAGTAATATGCAGTCTTAACTCTAATTAACAAGGAAGTTATTGTAAAATTACACACATGAAAAAAAAATAATAAATAAAATATTTGTTTCAAATAATTTTAAATGTGTGTTTCTATTTTTAATCATTTTTTCTCTTATCAAATATTAGGTTGCATTCAATTTGTTAGTGTTAATTATTATTATAAATAATAAAACTATTTTCTTAATATTTTTATTTGATAATAATAAATACCAATAAATATAAAAAAAAAGCACTTTTTGTTGTTGTTTAAACCTAGTTAAGAACTGCGTCGTTTTGCAAAATGGCTGAAAATAAAAAAGCGTCGCGTTTTGGATAAGAAAAGCAGCGTCAAACCGAGCCTCGAAGGTCACATGATGAAGCTTTAGGATCTCCGAAGTCCGAACCCCACAAACGGGGCTCTTTGTATAAGTTGGAACTTCACAACGAGAGGGGTTATTAGTTTTGCCTCCAAAACTTCAATTCAGATTTTCCCGGATATTTCATTTGCTTCCCGGAAAAAAATGCCGTCGGAAGACGCAAAATCTGTGAAGAGAGAAGCGGTGAAGGCAGAGCAAGAGGCGGAAGATAGGAGCTTGAGTTCAATTCTTCAATCTCGAAAGAAAAACCCAACAAATGCTGGAACTTTAGCTGTCAAATCTCGTCCTAAGGATGGTAAGATGAAGAAAGAAGATTATGAGGACTATAAAGATGAACCCATTAAGGGTAAGGGTTCTTCAGGGTCTCGATCCAAGCCCAAGTCAGAAAAAGTGAAGAAGGAAGTGAGTTTTAGTGATGAAGAGGACGATGATGACGAACCGCTGTCCAAAAGAAGTGTCACTACCAAAAATACTAGGGTGTTTATTCTTATTTATCAGCTTTTTGCTTACAAGTTTTAGAATTTGGTATTTCAAGTTTTCAAAGGGATCCTTCTGTTTTATTCTTGTTTCTTTTCCGGGATGAGGGGTTTAATCTTGAACAATATCGATTTGTTTGCTGATTTTTTTTTCCTTCTCTGTTTTCATGTTCTGTGGATTGGTTTGAGCTAAAGGAATTAAATAAGAAGAAGAAACAGAAGGAGGAAGCAAGGAAGGTTTCTGTCAAAACAAAAGAGAATGGCAAGGTTAAAAGGGAGAGGAAGGTATATGATTTGCCTGGCCAGAAACGAGACATTCCTGAGGAGGTAATATGGTTGAGCAATTTTGCTTTAGTGATGCCTTTATTCTCTGATTATCAGTAGAATGATTTGTGCATTCTGTGAATTGCAGAGAGACCCACTGAGGATTTTCTATGAGACACTGTATAAGCAGGTTCCAAGTAGTGAGATGGCTCAAATATGGTGAGCCTTCTGTTTCACAATAAGTATGCTATGTCCATAAAGTTACTTCCTCTTATTATTGGCTTTCTTCTGATGCATACAAAAAGTTTGGACCCTTTGAGCTTAGGAACTGGAGTTGAATATCTGTCCTGAAAGAATATTATTGAGTGGTACTTCCTTGAACCCTACAATTCCATGTTTTTATGCAGTCAGGAAGCCAACATGGTTATTCGGCCGTTTAGATAAAGAGTAACTACAACAAATATGATGAGATTATTTAAGTTTATTCACAAATCAATGAGTATCTCAGTTAGCCAGTTAAAGCTGAGTTGAACTGTTGAAGTTATCTTCATTACTGGTTTAGCTTTCTTCTCTCCCTTTTTCATCGATGCTCTTTCCCTGGGGCACTCTCAATTGTTTATGATTAGTTTTTGAAGATGTGTGCTCTAAGATCCTGCCATCTTTGTGGTGTTTTAGCTAATGTTCTTGAAACAAGACAAGTTACCATACTCAATGACACACGTCTGTTGTAGCTTATAAGTCAGCAGGATCTTATACTTGATTTTTGAGGTGGGAAGTTGTTGAGAAGTTAGTGCATAAGGATCACTAGTTTTCTGGATACCCAATTAGTCGCTTTTTTTGATACTTTTGTTGAGGTGGTCTTGTGTTTGTTTCTATTGGTGTTTTCCAATTAGTGGCATCCCGTTCTCTTGCACTTGCTATTTTTGCAGCATTGGCTAGTTCAGAGTCTGTCTTCAATCTTCCTTACTGTTCATGAATGCATAATGTCAAACTTTATTTACAAGTCAACCACCCTTACCCCCACCAAAAATTACATTTGCAATGAAGAATGATTATTTCTTTCCCCTCCTCCAAGTTATCAGACCAACCTGTAGGCATGATCATTTTATAACAGCTTTGTTGTGATGAAATGTTTGTTTTAAGTATGTCTCATGTTAGATGTCATTATACTCTATTTTATCTACAGCTGAAACGCTTGAGTGCTGGGTTTACTTTCTTTGTGTACTTGACACGTACCAGTTGAAACTCTTTGGATGGGCTGCGCTGCCTGTTATGAACTGTTTGTTCGTTCAAATCTTGAGTTCAGCTTCTTATATTTGGCACCAGTTACTCTGAAGAGTTGTTGAGTAGATTCAGGGGTAGCTACTCTTCAAGTTGCAATTGCAAATTAACCATTTGAAACCATATCATAATCCTTTAATTTCTTATTTCTCTGTCGTGTATTCACGTTCAAATCTTGTGCAGAGTTGTATTTTCATGGATATTCTTCATAGAAGTGATTTTGACCCCAATTTGAGCTTTTGTAAAAGATCTTTCTCCATCTTTACTATTGCAATCTTCTATGACTAGATCTAGGTAACATCTTCAGCACGAAGCAAATTGCATTGGACTCTATTTTCTGATCGTTATTTTGTAATGGCTCTGAGTATTGGATGATTTTTCAAGCTTACGTGTAAACATATTTGCAGGATGATGGAATCTGGTTTGCTCCCAATAGACTTAGCAAAGAAAGTATATGAGAAAAAACAGAAGAAGAATCAAATCAAGGTCAATTCTCCATCGAAAGGAATCACTCCTGCAAGAAGGGCACAAACTGATAACGTTAGGAAATCGACAAACACATCTTCAGTATCACAGAAAAAGAAGATAACCGGAACCAGTACAGTTGCATCGAAGCAGTCGAAGAAACGAAAGATTGGAGATGGAAGCTCTGAAGATGATTCTGACCGGGATTTCTTAGTTAATATAAGCACAAAGAAACACAGAGCATCTTGAAAAAGGAAAATTGAATCCATTTGAAGTATTAGTGTTTTAGTAGATGAATTGCTAACATGATCCATCAATTTGGGATCATTGGATTGCTTATGGATAGTATATTGACATCTTTATGAAGACAACTTTCAGGGAAACAACATTTTCTTTCTTTTGAAGTGTCATGAGTTAACTCTCATAGGGATGACCACTTAGATCAGCTCGGATTCGATTTGATCAAGTTCGAAGTTGGATATTTGGTGTCAACTTAGAAATATTTTTTCATTACCTACGTAGTAGGCAAAGAAATAAGGTGTTTAGTGCAATGATATAACCAAAACCTATGTTCTTATGTCAACATATTATCCTATCGATGGTGTACTAAAAGAAAAAAGTTAATACTTATTGACGTAAAAAATATTTAATCATCAATTTATAGAACAAGAAAAATAAAAAAACTATGAAAAAAGTAATTAAAAGTTAAGCAAATATAAAGAAAAAGAGAATTTGGTAAATTTTATAATCATATAAAAATTAGGTAATGGTGTATAACAATTTTGAAAATTTTTAGTTTGAGCAATTACAATTTAATGGCTTATTGTATTTATCCAATGAAAGGTTAAAAGTGCATTTTAATTCTCGAAGTTTGAATCTAACGCTTTAAAGCGTTTAAATTGAATCCTAACATTTTCAAAACATTCAAAATAGGTCCTAATTTGATGGAAAATTTAACGAAGTTAATTTCTGATTAGCTAAATGTCACGTTAATATTGACGTGACATTATTTTTTAAGTGGGCTCTACTATTATATGGGCAAGTGGGACTCGCGGTATAAAATATATAAATATGAATCCGTTGTCACGTGAAAAATAGAACTCATTGTTTGAAATATATAAACAATGACACTGTTGTCTAAAATATATAAATAGTAACTATACTCTCGCGTGACTTTGAGACTCAATTTTTAATTAATTTAAAAAACTCACTTTTTATTTAAAAAATGTATAAATAATATTGACATAACATTTAATTGATAAGGAGTTAATAACTTGTTCAACAAGTTTTCAAAATGTTAGGATTCAAGTTATATTTTATTATAAACGTTACGATTTAAAATACACTTTTTTCCTCGAATCATACAAACATAAGGTTTTTTAATTAGAATGTTGATAAATTTTATATTCATGGTAAAAAATAAAATTATCACCTCATATTATGCCCTAAAATATATGAAAGAAAATAACTTTTAATTATTACAATTAGATGGAGAGTTTTTCTATTTCTATTTTAAATTATTTTATAAAAAAATTTACATTATATAATATAATTAAAAAATTGGTTTTTGGGCATAAATATTTTTCTCCATTGAATTTAAAATTATCCTCTTAAAAGAGTCCTACTTCAACTCTATAACCAAACTCCATCCTCATGCAACTCTAATAGTCCATTCTTAACTACAAAAAGCTAAACCTCATCCTCATGCAAATCTTATACTCCTTTCATGGTTAGGATTATGGTGCCCTCCCCTTCAATGTAGACTCTTCTTCTAAGATATAGATGCTTCTTTGTCAGTGACTCGCCGGAAAATAAAACAACTTCATTAGCTTTTTCACCGTGAGGGAAGCACAATGATAACGCCGATCGTCAGGACTAGAGGTGGCGCTTTTTCACTTCTCTTCGAGGTTACTGAGGAAGAACTCGATGTCGCAACACTGTTACGTGATTTTCCTACCTATGTTGAAGCTGAGGCTCGCGGGGTTCCATTAAAACCGACCACTGAAACTTCCTCTTCTTCTTGGGGTGCCAAAGGAATAAGAACTTCCGTTAAGAAGCGGTCTTCCCAGTCGCCGTCAACCGTACCTACTCTACCGCCTTCAGTTCCTTCTACTTCCGGTGGAACCGGTGTTAGAGATGAGAAGGCCAACTCTTCATTCCCTCCGTCTTCGTCAAGATCACCCCCTCCGACGCAGTCAGTTCAGTATACTTCCGGTCCACCAATGGTTCCGTTGTCGCATTCATCACCATCCCCTCAGACGCAGGCTTTTCAGTCTACTTCCGGTCGACCCTCCGTTAGAGTTGAGGCGCGGACCCCTTCATTCCCTCGCAGTGGCGGGAATGACTTGAATCACAACCGTTTGAACAAGACAGCCCCAGTTAGAAAGGTGCGTGTTTGTTTCAGAATCCTTGCTCCCTAAAATTCTCCAATTTCTTGTCCGCTTACGCCGTCGTTTCTGTGGTTTAGTTCCAAAGTTTTTGGAATTTCCGTATGCTGTAATTGTACTGTTTGACTTATTTAATTATCTCGTTGGCTGGAAGAAGAAGAAGACGAAAGAGGAATTGCTAGAAACCGTGGAGAATTTGACTAAGAGCAACGAATTTCTAGTACTGGTAAATTAACATTTATTATTGTCTTAATATTCAATCTTTAAATTAATACAGTTACTGACCATCTTCTTCTTCTTCTTCTTCTTCGGCAAAATCCAAACAGGAGATTGAGAAAAGGAAGCTTGAGTTGAAGAAGAAGGCAACCATTAACGAGTTACTGAAAGCAAAGAAACAAAACGTAATGGAACTTTTTTGCTTTAACTTTTTTTTTTCCCCCTTGTAGCTTTGTTAACTTACTTACTACTATCTTACATTGCAGTTAAGTTCCGCCATTGATGGTTCAACGACTTCTCCAGAACCAAGCACCGTACCTCAACTGGGCATTCTGAAATTACTCGCAACGGTAAATTAATATTTATTATTTTCTTAATATTCAATCTTTAAAAAAAGACTGACCATCATCACCATCGTCATCATCTTCTTCTTCTTCTGCAAAATCCAAACAGGAGACTGAGAAAAGGAAGCTTGAGTTGGAAAAGAAGGCAGCCATTAACGAGTTACTGAAAGAAAAGGGACAAAACGTAATAAAACTTCTTTAATTTAACGTTTATTTCCTCATAGCTGTGCTAACTTGGTACTTTCGTAATATTCAGCTAAGATCCACCATTGAAGGTTCGAAGACTCCTCCCGAAAAAAAAACCGTACCCCACCTTGGCATTCCGAAACTATATCTTAGTATCCGTAACGGTCACGATCAGAGACTCGAACACGTCATGGGTCATCAAGAACCGAACGAATCTAATCCGACCACCGTGATCGCAGGACCAGAGACTCCGTGGCATTCATCGGAAGATGGTGAAACAATGGTGTTGGCGGCTTCGATTAGAGCAATTCCTAACCAAAAGCCGTCTTTAAGTGAATTTCTCTTGAACAGGAAGGACTCCACAGCTGTTCAGGCAGCGAGCGGTGAAGCAGGACACGACAGGATGGTGACTAAGAAGGAGGAGATGAACAAGAATGGCAGTCGATTAATTGACTTCCTAACCAAAGGTTGTCCTTAAGTGAAATTCTGTGGAATCGGAAGAACTCCATAGCTGTTCAGGCAGCGAGTGGTGAAGCAGGACACGACAGGATGGTGACTAAGAAGGAGGAGATGAACAAGAATGGCAGTGAGTCGCATGTTCTTTTTTTTTTAAGAGTTGTAACTATTAATCTTAGATTGGGAAATTTTATTTATTTTAGTGATTTTAATGACCAACAGAGTCAATATTACATAAAATTATTCTTAGATTATATATAAAAATATTTTAAATAATATTGTTTTAATAGTTATTAATAATATTTTAAAAATAAGACTGAAAGTTAATCCTGTAAAATAAGAGATTTAAATAAAATTAAAGAATTTAAAATATAATCGAAAGTAATTTTCATTACTAACATGCATCACGGAAGGGTTGTGTCAGATGGATGAAGTTTTAATTGGCAGTTTTTTTTCTTGGAAGATTGAATTTGGCTATGCAGGGATTAAGATGAACAGAATTTTCCGAAACCCTAAGCTAATAGGTACAAAAGGCTAATCTCTACGACACCTCTTAGAAACTTGTTTCAAGCAATTCTGATAATCAAAATCAACCAAGAGAAAGGAACCAAATAACACGCCACAATTGAATAATTGATAAGTGAAATTAGGTTCTTGATGAAACGAAAATAAGAGGATAGTTCCTCACTAAAGTTGAGGGCTACAATAATAGTAATACCAAAATTCTCCTGTTTCTAACCCTAATGAGCCTATTTATACGTAGGTCAATTAATAAAAGGTTGGCTAAAATACATGGAAATCCAAAATAAAACAAAGGTCCAAAAATAATAAAAATAAGAAAGAATTGCTCTTAGGCTTAAGTGAATTAAATAGCCCAACTCCCACCTAATTAACACACGACTGACTTCTACACTCCTTAGGCTTAAGTGATGGAACATTAAAATTAGACCGTCGTCATGTCCTCAAGCCCCAAGTGTGACCAGTCTAAGGATTCGGGTTAAGTGAATTAATTTGGGTTGTAACCTACTAAACTCTCTTTCAATAGGCTTGAAACTTTCCACCCTCTCCAAATAGAAGCCCACATGCGTGTAAAGAGTCTCCTTAAGTCTCTTGGCCCTAGCTTTGGTCATGAGCCCTTCTGAAGTGACAAGCTCGCTCCTTGGGCCTCTGACATCCACGCCTGGTCCATTTGGTGTCACCCTGGTCCTGCTCACATCATCCCCTCCCTTTTTAAGAAGATTCATCCTCGAATCTGAATCTATATTAAAAGGAGAAAGATCAGCAACATTAAAAGTAGCAGACACATTATACTCACCTGGAAGATCAATCCTGTAGGCGTTGTCATTGATCCGCTACAATACTTAGAATCGACCATCACCTCTAAGATCCATCTTAAATTTTCTCTGGATAGGAAACCTCTCCTTCCTCAAATTCACGCAAACTCAATCACCAAGTTCAAAGGTCACCTTCTTGCGCCCCTTGTTGGCTTGCTTTGCATATGCTTTGTTCCTCTGTTCAATGTGTTGTCTCGCCTTCTCATGCAACTCTCTGACCATCTCAGCTTTCCTTTTGCCTCTATACTAGATACCTCATGTAAGAGTAAAGGCACCAAATCTAAAACAGTTAAAAGATTAAAACCATAAACAAGCTCAAAAGGTGAAAATTTTGTGGTAGAATGCACACTCTTGTTATATGCAAATTCAATTAATGGTAAACACTCACCCTAAGTTTTCAAATTCTTACCCACTACAGTATGCAACAAGGTAACCAAGGTCATATTAACTACCTCAGTCTGCTCATCTGGATGACAAGTAGTAGAATAAAGTAATTTTGTACCTAACTAGTCCCACAAAACACGCCAAAAATAGCTCAAAAACTTAGCATCTCTGTCAGAAACAATAGACCTAGGAATGCCATGCAATCTAACAACATCTCTGAAAAATAAATCAGCTACATGCACAGCATCATCAGTCTTATGGCATGCAATGAAATGTGTTATCTTGCTAAACCTATCAATAATAACAAAGATTTTATCAAAACCCCTCTTTATCTTAGGCAAGCCCAAAACAAAGTCTATAGAAACATCAACCCACGGTTCAGTAGGCACAGGTAAAGGGGTATTCAATCCATGAGGTTTGACAATGGATTTTGCTTGTCTACATACATGTTCAACATCCCTATGCATATCAGGCCAATAAAAATGTTCATGCAAAATATCCAAAGTCTTAGCAACCCCAAAACCCATCAAACCACCACTATGGACTTCATGCACAAATAAAGCATGCATAGAACAATTAGGCACACACAATTGACTACCCCTAAACAGATAGTCATCATGCCTATAGAATTTTTGGAATGCAACACGTTCACAAGAAGAATATACAGTAGCAAAGTCAACATCTGAGGTATACAAATCCTTAAGCTACTCAAAACCCAAAAGTATAGAACTAAGAGCAGAAAGTAAAGAGTGCCACCTAGACAATGCATCAGCTGCCACATTCTCCTTCCCTTGTTTGTATCGAAGCACATAGGAAAAAGTCTCCAAAAACTCCCCCTAAGTGGTGTGTCTCTTACTCAACTTGTCCTGTCCTTTCAAGTGCTTTAAGGACTCATGATCCGTCCTAATGACAAATTCCCTGGGCTAAAGGTAAGGTCTCCACACCTCCAGTGCTCTCACAACAATATATAATTCCTTGTCATAGGTTGGATAATTGAGTTGTGCACCACTAAGCTTCTCACTGAAGTATGCAACTGGCCTATTTTCCTATAAAAGCACAACACCTATACCAATCCTAGAAGCATCACATTCCACCTCAAAAGCTTTATCAAAATTATGTAAACAAAGAATAGGAGTAGAACACAATTTATCTTTTAGCTCTAAAAATGCATATTCCTATTCCTTACCCTATGTAACTTTTTTCTTTTTGACTATTTCAGTCAGAGGAGCAACAATAGTAGAGAAATCTTTCAGAAACCTCTTGTAAAAACTGGCAAGTCTATGAAAACTCCTCACCTCACCCACACGTTTAGTCGTTGGCTACTCTCGAATAGCCTTCACCTTCTCACTATCAACCTCTACTTCCTGAGTACTGACTACAAATCCTAAGAAAACCAATCTATCAATGCAAATTGAGCACTTCTTAAGATTTGCTTATAGTTTCTCCTTTCTCAACACATCCAACACACACCTCACATGCATGACATGCTCATCACGATGGGAGTTATAAACCAAAATGTCATCAAAATATACAACTACAAATTTACCAAGAAACTCACGCAAAACATAATTCATTACGCTCATGAATGTACTAGGTCTATTAGTTAATCCAAAAGGTATAACTAATTATTCATACAGTCCATATTTGGTTTTAAATGTAGTTTTCCACAAACATCCTCTAAGTCCTGTTTTTTTTAGCACCAGCAACACAGGGACAGAATAAGGACTCAAACTCTCCCTCACATGCCCCTTTTCCAATAGCTCATCCACTTGCTTTTGAAGCTCTTTTGTCTCCTCAGGGTTACTCTTGTAAGCTGGACGGTTAGGAATCTGAGCTCCAGGCATAAAGTTTATCTGGTGCTCTATGCCTCTTAAAGGTGGCTATCCCTTGGGCATTTCCTCAGGAAAGACATCTGAATAATCCTGCAAAAGAGATGAAAATACACTAGGCAAAGAATCAAGAAGGTTAGTTTCAGAAACGAAACACTTTCTATATCTTACTATCACTAGTGCTCTCTTTTCTCCAATTGCTTTCCTCAAATCTTTTCCCTTAACAAACAAGCTCACTTTTCTCTCTTTCTTTTCACTCTTTTTTTCTCTCACTAAGCTCTTCTCTCCTGCAAATCCTACTTTCTTTTCTTGACTCGTGCATTCACTCTCCATTAGGTCAATTTCTCTTTTCTTTTAGGCCTCTTTGCCCTCATCATTTTCCTTTAACTCATTACCCAAACGCTCCTCTATTTGTAAAGCTTTGATTTGGTCTAGGTAAATCCCATGAGGAAATAAAGGTACCAAAGTGAAGTTTCTACCTTTGAACTTAAATGAGTACTTGTTTGTGTACCCATTATATGAAACCCGCCTATCAAACTGCCAAGGCCTCCCAAGCAACAAATGTCTTACCTCTATGGGTATCACATCACACAACTCCTCATCCTCATACCTCCCTACTAAAAATGATACCAATACCTGTCTAGTCACTTTCACATCCGCACTATCATTAAACCACTACAAATTATATAGCGCTGAATGTTTCCTACAAGTTAAGCCCAATTTCTCCACCATAGTTTGACTAGCCTCATTGGTACAGCTACCCCCATTTATGATCAGACTAGAAACCTTACCTCCCACCAAACATCTAAAATGAAATAAGTTCTCCCTCTAATCAAAAAGCTCATCTCTCACTCTAGCACTTAGTACCCTCCTAACTACAAGTGCTTCTCCTATGACCGCTCTCTCCACACATTCATCATCATCATCACAAACATTATCACAAGGTAAATCATCAACATCACTATCCTCATAATCAATAATGTCATTATCCCTTATATACATCACTTTTCTATTAGGGCATTGAGAAGCAATATGACCAGAACCCAAGAATTTAAAATATTTGATAGTAGAATGCTTACTAGAAGTTGCTTGAGTTGAAGAGTTACCTTTCTGATCAACCCCATTACTCATCTTTTTTGGGTCTTCTTGAAGTCCACTCTATTGTCCTTGGACTTCTCCTCCTTCTTGGGCCATTTTGAGCTCCATTGGTAGCTAAAAATTGCGCCACTCCTTGCTGTCACTTTTGATCTCAATTGCCTCTCTACTTTCATGGCATGTTCACCATATCCTCAATCTCTACATAGTGTTGAAGCTACACCACAGTTGCTAACTCCCTGTTCAATCCACTCAAGAACGTTGCCATGGTGGCTTCGGAGTCCTCCTCTAGATTAACACGAATCATAGCAACCTCTATCTCCTTGTGGTAGTCCTTAACTGACTCAAACCCTTGGGTGAGTCTTTGGAGCTTTTGATGCATCTCCCGGTAATGGTATGAAGGGACAAATCTCTTCCTCATGCACAAGTTCATTGTTGCCCAAGTAATGATGGGTCTTTCTCCATTCCTCCTCCTAGAAGTTACAAGCTGATCCCGCCATATTGGTGCATAGTTTGTAAATTCAACAGCAGTAAGTTTTACTTTCTTCTCCTCTGAGAAATTGTGGCACTCGAAGATCAAATCAACCCTCCTTTCCCACTCCAAATATGCCTCAGCATCATTCCTACCCTTGAAGATTGGAAATTGCATCTTGATGTATTTGAGGTCTCCATCTTGCCTATTGAGTGGTTCTCCTCTCCGAGCTCTCCTAGGCATACGCTCCTCATACTCCTCCTCCTCCTCATTAAACTCCTCCTTCTCACGCTCATACCATGGTGGTGGTGGTCGACGAAAAGGTGGTTCTTTTTGTCGAAATGCAGTGCACCTAGCTTGAGATTCCTCACATCCCCTATACCTAAGCTCTTCAATTTGTTGAGTTTGCCTCTCCATGGTTTCCTTCATTTTTGTGAAGTGCACATTGAAGTGCTCCAATTGTTGTTGAATGGCTCTCAAAGTGAAAGCATTCATCTCCCCCACTCGTCCTTCATCTTGTTTTCCACCTTCCTGTGACATTTTATAAATGGTCTTTCCTGTAAAATAATCAAAGGTTAGTAGAAAACAACCTCACAATCACTCTCTCACGTGTTTTACTCGAGGATGATTTTTTTAACTCTCCCCTCATGTTTCACTCAATTCTCGGCTTTTACCCTCTTTTGTTCTCACACTCTCTAGCTTTTTACCACTCAATCTCCCCTTGGTTCAAGTCACACTTCGGAACCAATCTCTAACTGATCAATAGATTTAATAAGGGGCGTGAAATTCGACAACTAATTCCCAACAATGAGTTCGACATAATATACCCGAAATCAAGCTAAAACAAGGACTTCCAAGAACATACAATTCGAGAATGGAAGAACAACAATTTGCGCAGATAGTTCTTTCTTTTCTCTTCGTTTCTTTCTTTCTTTTTTTCGTTCTATCTTTGTCTTTTCGTTTCTTTTTTATTCGTTCTTTCTTTTTCTTTTAGTTTCTTTCTTTTTTCTTTTCGTTTCTTTCTTCTTCTTTTTTTGTTCTTTCTTTTTATTTTCTTTTCGTTCTTTTCTTTTTCTTTTTTTTATATAGGCTGAATATTCAAAGAACAAAAATGAAGAAGAATAGATAAAACCCTAGCCCAAATCACACCTGAGTTTTGATGAGAATCTGACGAACTTGATGGTGATGGTGACTGCCTTGTATGTCTGTTAAAGTTGAATAAGAAATCACCTCCGAACCAGGATCTAATACAAAAAATAACGCGCATCACGGAAGAGTTGATTCGGTTGGATGAAGTTTTGGTGACTTTTTTTCTTATAGGATTGAATTCGACCATGAAGGGATTAAAATGAACAAAAAAATTTTAAACCTTAAGTTAATGGATACGTAAGGCTAATCTCTACGACAAGTCTTGTAAACTTGTTCCAAACAATCCCGATGATCAAAACCAACCAAGAGAAAGGAACCAAATAAAACACCACAATTGAAATTGATAAGTGGAATTAGGTTCTTGGTGAAACGAAAACAAGAGGATATGTCCTCACCAAAGCCAAGGGCTACAATAATAGTAATACCAAAATCCTTTTGTTTCTAACACTAATGAGCTTATTTATACCTAGGTCAATTAATAAAAGGTTGGGTCAAAATACATAGAAGCTTGAAATAAAACAAAGGTCCAAAAATAATAAAAATAAGAAAGAATTGCTCTTTGACTTAAGTGAATTAAATAGCCCAAGTCCCATTTAATTAACACATGACTGACTTCTACACTCCTTAGGCTTAAGTGATAGCATATTAAAATTAGCCCAAGTCTTCATGTCTTCAAACCCCAAGTGTGACCGGTCAAAAGATTCGGGTTAAGTGAATTAATTTGGGCTATAACTCACTAAACTGTCCTCCAATAGGCTTGGAACTCTCCAACCTCTCTAAATAGAAGCCCGCATGCGTGTAAAGAGCCTCCTTAAGTCTCTTGGCCCTAGCTTTGGTCATGAGCCCTTTTGGCATGACAAACTCGTTCCCTGGGCCTCTGACATCCATACCTGGTCCATTTGGTGTCACTCTGGTCATGCTCACATCAATTACCTATTAAAAATATTTAAGTTTTATTGAAAAAATAAATCGTTAAATGAAAATTATTGATTTATTTTAATTTATAAGAACTTGTTAATTTATAAAAAATAACTGATTAATTAATAAATTGATCAGTTTTTAACAATAAGAGTTAATTGAACCAGAAAATTGGACTGTTTAAAAATTCTATGATTGAACTGGTTGAACTGTTGAGTTTTTTTTAATCATTCGTTTTAGTAAATATGGAGAATGAAAAATAATTTTTATTCAATATTTTTCTTTGTTTTTGTTTGATAGATATTATGTATAAGGTATTAATTTGCCTCTTTTATTCTTTTCAAGTGCATAACTATGACTTTTTTCTTAATTATATATATATTTTAATCTTAATAGTATAAACATTATATTTTCCTTAATTATGAAGTATTTTTTAAGAGTGAAACAATAATATATAAAAAGGTATTTTAGAGTTCTAATTTAAATTCTTTTTTATTAACTTGTTTTAGGGTTATGTGACTTAAGTAATTAAATCACTATGTTAAAAAAAAGTTTGGGATGACAACTAGGTCCAACGTTAGCCCAGGTTGACTTTACTTTGGGCTCTTATTCTTTCTGAAAAAACAAGCGACGAGTGGGGCTCGAGCTTGGGTTGCCCAGCCTTGTCCTGCCCAAAACTCGACCTTTATAAGCAAAATGACATCGTTTTGTTAAAAACGAATTCGTTTTATTTTTTAATTTGTAAAAAAAATTAGGCTACATTGTCTCAAGCAAAGTTATGGATTTCGTACCGTTCCAGCCAGTACCGACAAAAAGGTACTGTACCGGTCAAAAAATGATACAAAATTAGTAAACGATGGTACCGGCCTTAAATACTGATCGGTACTGACGTTTACCAGTAGGTACCGATCGGAACAAAAAATTCCGACCGGTACCGTAAGTTTCAGAAATTGCAAGGACTAAATTGCAATTTCTGAAACTTATCCCTAAAATTAAGCCCCTACTCTGCTCTTCTCTCTGGTCGCGATTTCTCTCTCTCCCTCGCAAAGTCACCATCTCCTCCTCAACCATCTCGCCGTCTCCTCCTCGTCATCGACATCTTCGCCATCATTCCTTCCTTCGACCTAGGCTGGAGTCGTCACTCCTTCCTCAACCATCACTCCTCGCAATCTCTCTCTCTTCCTTCGACCTCAGCCATCACTCCTTCCTCCGCAGCAAGTCGTTGCCGCTATCCGTCGCAGCCACACCGCACCCGCATCGTCCATCGCACCTCAGACGCAACCCAACGTCAACTCGAAGACCCGATTGTTTGGGTGTGTGTTTTTTGATTTTTTTTCATTTTTCATTGCATTTTGAATCTTTGATTGTGTTGGTCCCATGGATGATGGATTTATGTTGTGCATGTTCGGTTTGGATGGTGGATTTTGGGTAAGAATTTTTGCGTTGTGTTTGTGAACATACGGTGTTGGATTGGATGGTGGATTTGGGTAATAAATTTTGTGTAGATGTTGGATTTTGGCTGGGAATGGATATTGAAGTTGAAAATCATGAATAAGTTTTGTGAATGTTGAACTGAAATTAGATTTGAATTTTGGAAGTGGAATGCCGAATTTATAAATTTTTTAGCTTGTGATTTACGGTGATATTGAATAAGAATTATTGATAAATGAGATTGAAAATGAGCAATTGAGCTTGAGTTGAGAATTTGAGATGTTGAGTTCAATTGTTCATGTATTTTATTTAATGATAATTTGGTTATGGCTGTGAGGTGAGCTGAGGTGAGGTGAGGGTGAGGGATTAATCTTTAAAGTTAAATTGTTGATGTTGATTAATTGATTGTTAAAACTTAAAATTGAAAGTTGATTATCAACATTTAAACTGAAATGTAAAATTGATTACTAAATGTGAAATTAATAATTAAATGTGAAATTGTAAAATTGATAATTAAAATTGATAAAATTGAAAAAGCTTAAATCATTAATTGATACATTCTTAATATTTGTTAAAAGTATACAGTATAATTGTACAATATACCAATGAACTATTTTGTAAATTTTAAAAATTTTAAGGATTATTTCATAATTTTAAAAATTACCCGAAACGGTACCGTATACTGTCCGGTACCGAAACAGCTCCATTCTAAAATTCAATCTGGTACCAAACCTGATACGGTATTCATAACTTTGGTCTTAAGCCTAATCGAGCTCAGACTTGAGCCTTTTGCCTCGAACCTGATCAGGCCTCGGGTTGAGCTTAGGCCTCAGTAACAAAGGATGGGGCCGAACTCTGGTCTTGGAGGGCCCGACTCGGCCTAGCCTGACCTGATCCATTCTCTTATCTAAAAAAAGATACTGACATTTAAGATAACTCTTATTTGTACTAAATTTAAGTTATTAAATTACTCATAAATGTACACTTACAAGATAGCTTAAATCAAAGATTTTCTTTTACTAACATTTTAGTGTTTTGGATTGTGTAAAACTACTTAGGTTAGTTATAAAAGTATTACAATAAAAAGAGTTGAAACTATGACTCTATTTGTATAAAAGAGTTTGAGTTTAAATGAAAGTTCTCCTGCAATTTCACAAAAAAATGAGCGACAAAATAATTCACAGTTTTAAAACTTAATAGAAAGTAAATTTAAAATATAAATTTAAGTGGAGATAAAATATTTGAGATTTTATTAAAATTTAAATTTTAATAAATTTTATGTTTACTTAGCTTAAATTGAAATCAATTTTCATGAAATCTTAATTTGTATGTTTTTCTAATTATGTGATGCCATGATCATATTAAATATATAGTTATAGCTTTGAGATAATTGTTTATTTCGTTACAATTTTATGAATGATTAAAAACTCAATTGATTAGCCGATTTCGCTGTAAAATCTTGAATCGTCCAACTTTTTGGTTTGATTTTCAGCTTTTTAGTTTGATTTTTTTAAACGGAGGAACCTGCAGTCGTTATCCTTTGGATGCGCACTGAGTAAACCTCCATATTGACACAATAATCTGCAAATCACACTAACCGGGTACTCTGCATTAGGCAAGCTTGTATGACAGGCTCAATCAAGAAAGCATAGGTAGGAGATTCGAACACAGGATCTTTTGGCCCCATACTCCCCACTTCACCAACTTGACCACCCTTAGGGGGCTTATTTTAATAACTCTTATTATTAAAAATCGATCAATTTATTAATTAATCAATTAATTTTTATAAATTAATAAATGTTTATAAATTAAAATAAATCAATTAATTTTCATTTAACATTTTTTTAATTAAACTTCAAAATTTTCAATAGATAATAACAATCTCTTTTAATTATATTTTAAATTATTTAATTTCATTAAATCTTTAGTCGATTTTATGATAATCTAAAGCGAAAGATAAAGACGTACCTGATAAATGTATTCTCACTTAAAGGTCAAAGAGATGCAACTTATCCTTCCCATTTAATATTATTGTTTGTATTACAAATTTATTTTACAAATTAGTACAATTATTTATTCTCTTTTTTACATTTAAAATAATTGTTAACCAACTAATTCCTTTCAAATTAATTAAATAAAATTTCAAATTAAAAATAATTACGAAAAGGTGAATTTACAATTAAGTTTTAAATTTAAGAATTCGACGGGATCTCGAATTTAATTTAAGGTCCGAAATTTAATCTAAGCTCTATAAAAATATTGGATAAACCCGAACTGAACTAATAGATCAAGAATATTCCTTAACTAAACTGCATCAACCATAATTGATTCATTGTCATATTTAATTAATGATTAACATATCGAACCAATTTGAAGGATTCAACCATAAAAATTTTAAATTGACTAACTTTTCGATTAGAGTTTTAATTTGCTGATTCAATTTAATTTAATAATTCTTATTATTAAAAACTGATTAATTTATTAATTAATTGGTCAATTTTTATAAACTAATAAATTTTTATAAACTAAAATAAACTATATAATTTTTATTTAATAATCTATTTTTTAATTAAACTTTAAATTATAGACATTTACTATTAATCTTATTTCAAAATTTTCAATCTAATTCAATCTTTTATACTTTAAGCTTTTATAATTTTTAAAGCATTAATATTTAATTTCATTAAAGCGGGCCCAAAACACTAGTCGGAGTTTCTCTTCCAGCATCAGATGATCATCGGCATATATTATCCTGACCGTAGGATTTTACTTAACCATAGTTCTCGAATTTCCCTCAGAGTCTTAACCTGGGTTAAGAACCAACTCTAGGGTTTTAGTTACTTTATATATAAGCCTAAGCCTTTACTTTCTCTACCGCCTTGCTTGTGTACATGTGAGCGGGCGCGCCGTTCGTAAACAATACTCTATTTCTACTTTGTTCCTCGCTTTCTCTCTCTATCTTAAACTCTCTGTCTCTGTCTATGTTTCTCTTCCGACGTTATACTATGTGGTAGTGTATTTTGTGATTTCTTCAAGGTTGCTGTTTTATAATATTTAATCTGTGTGATTTACGGGGTGTTGATATTTAATATTGCAAGTTGGTCGGAGAAAAGTGAGCAAGTGACGAGAACTGTAATGGGTTATGAGAAGCAAGCACGCATGCTAGCAGTGTTCTTACCTCATTACTTCCATGACTCTGATGCTTTCTTTTCCCTTTAATCAACAGTGTGGGATTTGTCTTACAGGAGATGTGTTCTTAATTTTTTTTTCTTGTTCTTATATATTTATATGTATATATATACATATTTAATATAATTTTATGGCGACTGAGTTAAAATTCCATTGGATTAGACTTAATAATTTTTTGTGTTTAATTAATTATTAAAAATTGATTGACAGAAATTTGATACGAAATTACAGATTACTCTCATGATTAATAAACACAATTAATTAACCCTAAGATAAATACCTGAAATTATGTAACAATTGAATTCATTGTTGTTTTCTGTGAAATGACGTGACAGAGACACAGAAGATTTTTTACTGTTATTCTAAACCCTAATCAGAAAAAGCACATACAGTTTTCAATGGGACGATTATATTTAAGGTCGGCTAACAGTAGGGCCTCTTATGCACTGCAAGCATACCTATCATAATAAGCCCATGAAAATAGGCGTAATGATAGGTTAAAGAGAGAATTAATAAGCTCAATTATTTTGACATCAAATTAATCGGGATTTGTACAAAATTATGTTTATTATGCTAGTCCATAAAATATTAACAAAATTCTATC
>JANQBM010000006.1:1297918-1318790 GCA_025594535.1 Erythroxylum domingense | reverse complement strand
TTGACATCCTATTGTGGCCACATATTGTTGTATATTAATTGGGGATTTGTTTCTACTGTTCATTGATGTTATTTATGTTGTCCAAGTGGGAGAATTGATAGAATTTTGTTAATATTTTATGGACTAGCATAATAAACATAATTTTGTACAAATCCTGATTAATTTGATGTCAAGATAATTGGGTTTGTTAATTCTCTCTTTAACGTGTCATTGGGCATGTGTTCATGGGCTTGCTATGATGGGTAGGCTTGGCCCATGTTTTGCAGTGCACAGGAGGCCCTACTCTTAGCCGACCTTAAATACAGTCGTCCCATTGAGAACTGTATGTGCTTTTTCTGATTAGGTTTGGAATAGCATTAGAAAATCCTCTGCGTCTCTGTCACGTCGCTTCACAGAAAACAACAATGGATTCAATTGTTCCGCAATTTTTAGGTATTTATCCATACTATTATTGAATATAGTATGTTGCAATCTGAGGGTTAATTAATTGTGTTGATTAATCATGAGATTAATCTGTAATTTCGTGTCAAATTTCTGTCAATTTAATTATGAAAATTAAATAAGTTCAAATTAATAAATTAAATTATATTTGATTCAATTTTAAATTTATTTTTCATTTATGGCCCAACCAAGCCACTCCCAGTTATGACACCTAAATGAGAAGAGCCCAAAGATGTTTTCTTTTTTTAGTTAATTCACGAGGTGTATTTGGAAGGTCTTAATTATAGGAAGATACTTTTAAGCTATCTATTTCTAAACTAATCACTGCTCGTACCGGGTTAGCTCGTAAAGGGTAAAGTACAAGTTTTTTTCATTTCTAGGGCTTAAACTTAAGACCTCTGGTTAAGGGATAAGAGTACTGAACTACTTATACCAACCATGTTTGGTTAGCCCAAAATTGTTTTCAAACGGATGGTCGGCATCACTTTGATGACTTATTGGTTGATCAAAAGAAGATGAGCATGTATTCACCATCCTCCAGTACGACTCTTCATGTTGACGGCAGTCACGGTAATCAAGAAAGGGGCAAAGCACATGTGCGGAGCTCCGATGATGAGGACGATTATGACACACCATGGTGGTTGAAAAATTCGTCTAAGCGTCCATCAACCAAGATTGAGTTTCCCAAGTTTGAAGGCAGAGACCGAAAGGATGGATTTTGAAAGCTGAAAAATACTTTCGGTATTATCACACCCCTGATGAGATGAATATCGACATCGCTGCAATGTTCTTTAAAGGTGATGCTCTTGATCTCTTTGCATGGATCAACACCGAACGGACTTTGCTTTACTGGGAGGAACTCACGAAGACGTTTCAAGAGCATTATAGTCCAGTAGAGTTTCAAAACCTGGACAAGTACCTTCATGGCATCAAACCGATGGAACAGTGCAAGAGTATCGTCAGAAATTTGCTAAGCGATCTGCACAAATGAAGAATTGGCTGCTAAGCAATCTGCATGAGTGAAGAATTGACTAGAGCACTGTCTCTTAGGTGTTTTTCTCGATGGCTTGAAGGAGGAACTAAAGGCAGACGTGCGCATCCAGAAACCAAGAACAATTTACAAGGCAATGAGCTTGGTAATTGAATATGAAGCCAAAACTTAGATTGGGCGTGGGCCTAAACTGAGCGGTTCACCCAACCTGACCTGACCCAACACCAATACCACCTGGGTCGCACGTGATTCAAGTTTTTCTTGAGAAAAAACTCAGCTAGCAACTAACGCAAACTCTAACACGTCTTCAACATAAAATTTGACTGCAAGCTCGTGGGATATTGAGAAACAGAAACGGCGAGATAAGGGACTCTGTTATCGATGCAATGAGAAATTTCAGTCGGGTCACTGGTGCAGCAGGTACTTTAAAAATTATGGAAATCACTGAAGAAGGAGAACCCGTAGCTGATTTCAAATATGAAAATGACGAAGATTCAGAGATGTAGGTTGAAATCTCCTTTTATGTTATGCTAGGCAGTAATTCGGATTCAACTATGAAGCCACAAGGGATACTGAATTAGGGGAAAGTAATTATTCTTGTAAACAGTGGTTCTACCCACAATTTTGTGACTCAAACACTTGTTTCAGAATTGAAGTTGCCCACTCAATCTATCACTTCATTCAGGGTCTAGATTAGAGATGGGTCTTTGATTGGCTGCAATTAAGTGTAGACGACTTCGAATTCAGGTTCAAGATTTGAAGATCGTGGGTGATTGCATTCCATGCATTATTGCCGGTGTTGACATGGTTTTAGGAATTGAATGGCTGGCTTCCCTAAACACTATGCAAGCAAATTGGCAGCAAATGTTTGTGATTTTCTGGGTTGATAGACGAAGATACAAATTGCAGGGGGTATCTCGGAGTTCAACTTCTAATATAGAACTAAGAGTAATGACAAAGCAAACTAAGTTTTCAAGGAGTTTGCGTTAGAAACTCACTGATATTGATGGCCTACTACAAGATTTCTCAGATATATTCGCTGAACCTACCTCTCTGCCACCTCTCTGCAGTCATACTTGTGCCATCAATCTTCATCCTAATGCTCAACCTCCAAACATACGGCCATATAGATATCCTTACTTTCAGAAGGATGAAATTGAGAGGCAAGTTGCTGACTTGTTATCTAAAGGATTCATTCAGCCTAGCTCTAGTCCGTTCGCGAGTCCTGTGCTGCTAGTCAAGAAGAAGGATGATTCATGGAGGGTGTGTATTGACTATCAAGAACTCAATCACATCACTATTTCTAATAAGTATCCTATACCCAATGTAGATGAGTTACTCGACAAACTCTACGATGCTGCCTACTTCTCAAAGATTAATCTTCGCTATCATCAAATTCGAGTTCAACCTGAAGATATTCATAAAATGGCATTTCGAACACACTCAGGCCATTATGAATTTACTGTGATGCCATTTGGCCTCACAAATGCTCCTTCCACATTCTAAGCGGTAATGAATGATCTCTTCCGTCCCCATTTGAGGCGTTTTGTCTAGGTGTTTTTTGATGATATTTTAATTTACAACACCTCTCTTTATCTTCATAAGTTTCATTTGGAATTGGTTATAATTCATTACACTCAGCATGCATTTTATGTTCATGCTAAGAAATGCACTTTTGCCCAGCAACAAGTGAATTTTTTGGGACATATTGTCTCACAAGTAGGTGTTGATGTTGACCCAGAGAAAATTGAGGTTGTATAGAAGTGACCTTCTCTAACTAATATCAAAGAATTTCGTGGTTTTCTTGGACTCACAGATTATTATAAACAGTTTGTGCAGAATTGCGGAGTCATTGCTAAGCCACTTACTGATCTCACCAAGAAGGAAGCATTTTGCTGGAATTAACAGGCAGAAATTGCATTTCAGAAGCTCAAGGATGCATTGACAACAGTGCTAGTCTTGAAGCTACCAGATTTTCAGCAGTCTTTCACTATTGAAAGTGATGCTTCTATGGAAGGGATTAGAGTTGTTCTCATGCAACAAGAGCACCCCATAGCATATTTCAGTAAGGGATTCTCTTACTCTAATCTTTATAAGTCAACTTATGATCTTGAATTATTGGCTCTTGTGCTTGCTATCCAAAAGTGGAAACATTACTTAATTGGCCATCATTTTTATGTTAATATTGATCACAGCAGTCTTAAACATTTGCTTGAGCAGTGGATTTCTTCAAATTCTCAGCAGCGTCTAATTTTGAAGTTGCTACCCTTTGATTTCACTATATTATATAAAGCGGGAAGGATAATGCAACAATTGATGCGCTCTCATGGAAACCATAACAATCTAATTTTTTTAATTTAATCATGCCTGTACCTCTAGATTATTCTGATTTGTAGGAAGCATATCTCCAGGATAATCACACCAAGAATCTCATCTCTGACTTGCAGAAAGATTCATCCTCACATTCCAATTTTCAGTGGTTAGCTAATAAGCTCTTTTACAAAGGAAAGTTGGTAATCCCTCCTAATTCCAACTTACGTGCAACTGTTTTGGTTGAAGCACACGAAACCCCCATCGGTGGACATAGAGGTTATTTGAAGACTTTAAAGAGGCTTTCAGATCAGTTTTATTGGCCTCACATTAAAAAGGACGTCAAGCTTCATGTTTAACAATGCTTGACTTGTCATCGCAATAAATATGAAACTCTTGCACCTGCCAGTCTTTTATGACCACTACCTATTCTAGAAAAATTTGGGAAGATATTTCTATTGATTTTGTAATTGGGCTGCCTAAATCTCAAGGTGTTGACACTATATTTGTAGTAGTTGATCGCTTGTGTAAATACAACCATTTTTTGTCACTTTCTCATTCGTATAAAGCTAAAACAGTGGCTGGAATCTTTTGCAAGGAAGTTATTCGTCTCTATGGCATGCCTCGTTCAGTAGTATTTGACCGAGATTCAATTTTCCTAAGTTCTTTTTGGCAAGAGTTGTTCTGTCTCAATCAAACTTGTTTGCGGATGAGTACTTCCTACCATCCTCAAACCGATGGCCAAACAAAAGTTGTCAACTGATGCTTAGAGGCCTATCTACCTTGTTTTGCTCATGAACTGCCCATAAAATAGAGTTCCTACTTATGCTAGACTGAATATTCATACAACATTGGTTTTCATGTTTCTACAGGCACTACACCTTTCAAGGTGGTTTATGGCAAGGACCCACCACCTCTACATCCATTTGTGAAGGGTGAGATTGCTAATGCAGAATTATAAGACCAATTATTGATGAGAGATGCAATGATGAAACTGTTAAAAGATAATCTTGTTAAGGCTCAAGCACGTATGAAATATCAGCAAGATAAGAAGCGTAGGGAACTTTCTTTTAATATTGGAGATTATGTCTTACTACACATTCAGCCCTTTAGACAAAAACCTCTATCCAAGCAGCGCTATGAGAAGCTATCTCCTAGGTTTTTTGGGCCCTACAAGGTTTTGAGAAAGCTAGGTTCAGTAACTTATGAACTGGAACTTCCACCAGATGCACGAATTTATCCAATTTTTCATGTTTCCTTGGTTCACCCTGCTTATGGTGTTCTCCCACCATCATCACCAGCTCCACTACCCATTTCCGCTGATTGGGATCTGCAATTGCAACCAAAACGTGTGCTTGACCATCGCTGGACTTCTATACAGGATTTGGAGTTATTAGTAGCTTGGAGAAGTTGACCTCTTGAAGATGCTACTTGAGAAGACTATGACCTCCTTGCTGCTCAATTTCCAGATTTCCACCTTAAGAACAAGGTGACTTTCGAAGGAGGGAGATGTGATAAACCCCTGATTACGTATTCCAGGAAAAAGTTGCTAAATAAGAGTGAATCAGCAGATCAGTTTTAATTGTCTTATGTCTGTTCTACGTGTCCTAGGATGTAGGAGTTAGTTATGTTTACTAGTTAGTTGAGAATCTTATTTTCAAATATGCTTCTATTTCTCTGTTCTGTTAGTTAGAGGGTCCGTCATCTTAGGCAATTAGTTATTTCATTTGTTTATAAATATTATGCATTACAGGAAACAAATATTATGCATTACAGGATGCAGAGATATGAATAATGATACAACTCATTCGAACATTTCATTTGTGGAGATTCTCCCATTGGCTATTATTCCTTCTTTAAGTGATATTCCTATTTATAGAGAGCTTAATAGATTTTTATTTGACTTTTATCTTCTAAAGTATCCAATCCCTACCACTTATCTCTGATTTAGGATTGACAATTGGGCCTGAATTGGGCTTGGGCTGAGAAGACAATCTAAGGTTTGACCCCAAAGGCTTGATTGTCTGTCCAAAATAATGTCCGACAGCTGTATCTTCCATTTAGGATTGACAATTGGGCCTGAAAAAACGGTCTAAGGTTTGACCTGAAAAGCTTGATTGTCTGTCCGAAATAATGTCCGACATCCTTAAATTCTCATCTCATAGGCGACCTTTAACACTTCCAGGGGTTCTAAATGAAGAGTTCTATAGGACAGACCAACAATATCATAGCAAGAAATAGTTCAGAAAGATAACAGCAATCGTAGTATAACATAAATAGTGAAAACACATACAAGGGAGGCAGAACCAGACTGCTACTCACTACTCCTCGTAACCCTCTTCAACACCTTCCTCGTACTCCTGCTCATCGGCGGTTGCGTCCTGGTATTGCTGATACTCCGCAACCAAATCGTTCATGTTGCTCTCTGCTTCAGTGAATTCCATTTCGTCCATGCCTTCCCCAGTATACCAGTGCAAGAAGGCCTTGCGACGGAACATGGCCGTGAACTGCTCGCTCACTCTTCTAAACATCTCCTGAATTGAGGTGGAGTTGCCGACGAAAGTAGACGACATTTTCAGACCTTTTGGTGGAATGTCGCAGACGCTAGACTTAACATTGTTAGGAATCCATTCCACGAAGTATGATGAGTTTTTGTTCTGCACGTTGATCATCTGTTCATCCACCTCTTTGGTGCTCATTTTCCCTCTAAACATGGCTGAGGCAGTCAAATAGCGACCGTGCCGGGGATCAGCAGCACACATCATGTTCTTGGCATCCCACATCTGTTGTGTTAGTTCCGGTACGGTGAGTGATATGTACTGCTGCGAGCCGCGAGAAGTGAGCGGCGCAAATCCTACCATGAAGAAGTGCAAGCGGGGAAATGGGATAAGGTTCACAGCCAACTTCCTCAGGTCAGCATTCAGTTGTCCTGGAAACCTTAGTGAACATGTTACACCACTCATGGTGGCAGAGATCAAATGATTCAGGTCACCAACTGCAAAATTAAGGAAGAAAGAGCAAAACTTTAGTATCTAATACATCTTATCTAATGATATTCCCTCCAAAATCCAATAACTCACAGCTCGGAGTGCTGAGCTTCAGAGTTCGGAAGCAGATATCATAAAGTGCTTCATTGTCAAGAACCATGCATTCATCCGCATTCTCAACCAACTGATGCACTGAAAGGGTGGCATTATATGGCTCCACAACAGTGTCTGAGACCTTCGGGGAAGGGAAAACAGAGAATGTTAGCATCATCCTATCAGGGTATTCCTCCCTGATCTTTGATATTAGAAGCGTTCCCATGCCAGATCCTGTGCCTCCTCCAAGTGAGTGGCAGACCTGAAACCCTGTTCAAAACGGTTGCAACGAAATACATGAGAAGAAATTTTATGTGACAATTCATAAATTCAAATGTATATAGTGTGATCTCAAAATGATCGATCCATTGAATTTGATGAGCAGCTTCTTGCTCCCCAAAATCCTACTGAAATCTTCAGGAGAATCTGACTACAAACTAGTGGAGTTATACAATGTGAAAACTTTTTATATGGTCAAAAAATCCATGAT
This sequence comes from Erythroxylum domingense, assembly GCA_025594535.1. NCBI lineage: Eukaryota > Viridiplantae > Streptophyta > Magnoliopsida > Malpighiales > Erythroxylaceae > Erythroxylum > Erythroxylum domingense. Next base: position 1,311,478 of record JANQBM010000006.1, on the reverse strand, counting down.
TCTTACAATTTTCTTTTCGTACATCCAAAACTAAAAAGTAAAAGGACCAATTTCATGGTCATTAGTTCGTGACTTTTAGTGATTATCACTGCTAGTTATAGTATTGATGGTCACCCATACCTCCAAATTCCGGTAATGCCAGTAATAGTAACTTTTTGCATAAGTAAACATCAAAATCCCAGAAAATGTTTTGACATTTTCGATCTAATTTGGTTAGTTTTGCTACCATCACTCGGTTCCACAAACCATTGATCATATTCCCACATTTTATGGAGACATCCATTTCCAAAAAGAACATTGTCAATGAACTACCAATCCCATTGTCATGTCAACATCAAACTTTCTTTTTCTTTTTCATATCTACTGAACAGGCTTCCCCTTTCCAGCAAAAGATGACTATGCACGAATCATTTCCACTTCTACACTTTACCTTTCTCAACCAAATTACGAGGATGCAACTTTACTGGGTAGTCAGATCTACTTTTGTGCAAGCACTTTGTCTTTTTAAAGCTTTTCAATGATAGGACCACTACTACATGGTTAATTGATACAATACCATCAATCACCGTTGGATCTGCTTATCTTAATTACACTTTATCACCGAAATATTTACTGGGCCCACATTCCTCACAATTTCGGTATAAACAAATGATTAGGTCTCAGCAATGTGAATCTTACCCGAGAAGCACAAGACAACCTTTTGTGCGTATAATTAAGTTACTATCAAAGAACTTATGAACATGACAACCTTGTGATAAACTGGGATTTCAATGGAGTAAGAATGAAATCACCATGCATTAGATCAGAGAAATTGAAATGAGTAACTTAATTATGAGACAGTTATACATATACCTTGTAAACAATCACAATTCTCAGCCTCCTTGCGAACGACATCGAGAACAGAGTCGATCAACTCAGCACCTTCAGTGTAATGACCTTTGGCCCAATTGTTGCCGGCACCGGACTGGCCAAAGACGAAGTTATCGGGTCGAAAGACCTGACCGTAGGGGCCGGATCTGATACTGTCCATGGTACCCGGTTCGAGATCCATGAGAACCGCCCTAGGAACATAGCGACCACCCGAGGCCTCATTGTAGTAAACATTGATTCTCTCTAACTGGAGATCGGAATCTCCGTTATATCTTCCGGTTGGGTCCACGCCGTGCTCGTCGCAGATCACTTCCCAGAACTTAGACCCGATCTGGTTGCCACATTGGCCGCCTTGTACGTGAAGGATCTCTCTCATTGTGTTGGCGGTGGCGGTGGCGGTGGTTTGATGTTTGAGACTAATGAGTGTTTATTTCTAGGGAATATGGGAGAGGAAGAGACAGAGATGGGATCGACGAGAACGGTGAAGGATATATATAGGGAGGGACGTGAGGGGCAAAAATGGTAATAATGGCTAATTCTTATTGCGTTATGACATGTTCATGTGAGAGAGACAGAAAACAACTAACTGAGCTGAGGAGAGGTGGGACGTTTAAGACGGTTGGGCCCATGTCTGGCACGCTGTCTTTACGACGGCGATGGTGCCACCTGCTCCGGTTTTGTCGGTTTATTTTGTTAACAAATTAGAAATTGTTAAATATTTTTCTAATTTCTCATTTTAGTTTTTAGTTAATTTTACAAAATTTTAAACCAACAATAACAAACCACTGTAAATAAAATTTAAATGAATTATAAAATATCCATTAAAAAATTCTAAATTTAAAATTTAATACACATTTCAACATAAATTTTTCTTTAATAAATTGATTTTATAAATTATTTACTGAATATTTTATGCTTATTTTGAGTTTTTTATGGCCCTGAATTATATATATATTTAAAATAACATTATTCTAATTAATTAATTTTTAATTATTTTATTAAGTTAATTGAAATTAAATAAAAATTTCACCTTTAATTTTATGATATATTTTTTAATCTTTCTTTAGCATTGTGATTACTCTTATGAAATATAATAATTAAAAAATTAATCAAGTACATTATTTTATTTAATTGGTTTAATTGATTTTTCCTTTTTTAAAATTTATTGAGACTGGATTAAAATATAAACTTTATTTTTAAATTATTTTTTAGAGTTTTCTCTCTGATTTTGATTATTCTTATGACAAATAATAATCAGAAAATTTATAGCTAGAAAAGCCAAGGAAGACTTAATAAAAATACTAAATTGCAATGCTTTTTATTTTTTCAAAATTCTTAAAATACAGGGATTAAGAGTTAGGACATGGATTCTATGATCTTTGCTAAGTCTGAGAACTGTTTAAGTTAGCATTCCAGGTATAATTTCTTTTGCAGTAGTTAGGATTTGAGGTCTGAAATTGGCTGACAGGAAATTCGGAGGTCTTGAAACCTCCAATTTTCTTGGAAACTACAGTTAGAACCAGAGGCAATGTCTTTGCAGCAACCTTTTCCTAGTCCACAGACCATGCCTGAAACCAAATCCAAAGGAGTTGAGTCATGACCTGAAAGTACATAACTCAGTGTTAGTTACAAGGTTAGATGGTAATCTCACCTGGATCTCTCCATCAGAGGAACCAGCATACAGCATTCCACCATCCATATCAGAAGCTAAAGATGCGATCTTGGAGTCTCCTCCACCGACAAACTTAATGGAAGCAATTCTGGTGAGCCTTTCTTTTAACCAAACCTCAATCATCCCAAACTTGGTTGCTGTGAAGATGAAGTCATTATTGGTGATAATGCGAGTGATGTCAAATCTGGTTGAGAATGATCCTACTATTGCCTTGGTTGTGTGTGAAAATACCTGCCATGAACACCATTTTTGTTCTCAATCATAAAGCATAGTTTCTGATATCAGTAAGCAGTGATGGGAATAGGTCAGGTTGAATCCAAATGACTGGGTCTGATGGAACCTGAATAGAGTTCGGTCAAACCAGATTTGATTTGTTAATTTTAGGTCGGTCGGACTTTTTGATCATGCCTTAGTAAAAGAGAAGTATGTGTAGTTGCTCACCTTTCCTGCTATTCCATCAACAGCTGAACCACCAACAAAGAGAGTGTCTTCATGTATATGTAGGGACCGTATAGACTGTTTCCCTAACAACTTTTTTGAACCAGAGTAGAACTTGGTTGTTGTTAATTTGGATAAATCAACTTCCTGTAAGTTTTTTTAAGAACTTGTGACATGTTCAGTACCAGGAGAAACTGGTTCAGGTGATAAGAATGGTTCAGAAAGTAGGTAACCTGGATGGTGTAACCAGAGCAACCACAGTATAGCCTATTGCGTGTCATAGCAAGGCATTTCACATTTTTATCGGCGATCAGATGCTTAAGAGGTCCAGACCAATTATATACCTGAATACACCAACAGCCTTTTAGCATATACTTCAGTTCTTCTGCTCTTGTAATGTAAACATTCTTTGAGTTATATAACTACCATAAACTTAAACTTGCCTTAACACCTGTTCGTTGAGAAATGAAACAGGCTACTGCAGGATTAGCAACTAGGTCATGCACTGCCTCTTCCACATCATGAACTTGAAGACAATTCATTTTTCCAGATTTTATCACCCAAACCTTTGGAAACAAAGGACACAAGAACATTGGAACATAGTCACTTTAGTAGTGAAAAATTTCCTGTGTTATGGGAATGGCTTACACGAATTGTTTTTTCTAGAGAACCACTGTAGAGTCTGTTGCCCGAAGATAAAATTTGGAGGCAAGTGACTGCCTTCGAATGTTCGCGAACTTCTTGAATTAGCCTTAGAACCCTCTTCCTAGCATCCCACATCTAAAATAGAGCAACTAGTTAGCTGCTGCAGCTTCCTGCAGTTATTGACATCGTGGTTTAGACACATACCTTTATGGTTCCATCGGAATGCCCGCTTATAATACGACCTTTCAGGCAACGTAAAGACGTTACATCACCATTTTTTGATGATTCTAGCTCAACCACGTGATTACAGTTCCATAATTCTGTCTAGAATGCACAACAAGAGTAATAAGCTCATCTTTCTATGTATGAATTATGAAAAGAATGTGAAATAATTTTGTTCTTGACTTACTGCATTGACTGAGGATAAGTTCATCAAAGATTTCTTCAAATCGTTGGCAATTCCCGAGTTACGCTTGATCTTTCTCAAAGATCTGTGAATGCATTTAGCATAATTTGCGAGTTCCTCAAGTGCAGCTTAAATCATAAAATTTCAATTTAGAGCTTTGTGAAATACAATGGAATCATCTGTAAGTGTTTGATCACCTAAAGTTAGCTCACCTGGGGCACTAGCTAAAGTTTTCAGAGCAAGAGTTGCTAAAATCTTTTCTTTCATGTTCTTAGAGCACTGGAGGATGTTGATGAATTCGTCAAGCAAGGATTTGCTAGCAACATATTTTATACCCGTATCAGGAAGAACTGAAATCATGTAAACGAGCCATGTAGAAATGACCAGGCATGACTTTGCCATCTCCAAGGAGTTACTCTTGAAGCATTCCTCCAGAGCCTTGAAGATGGAGCCGTTTTCGTGATTGCAAATGGCAAAAGCAACCCTTTTGTCCCAAGAATTCGCAGCCTTCTCTTCGATACCCTTCACGAAATAAGCACTAGTTAGTTCGGATATGGCAGTATCATCAAATGAGGAATTCCAATCTTTCTTGCTAACATAAAATGCAGATGCAAACTTTTGTTTCTGCAAACTCATCTCCAGGCTTCTTCTGCCACTCTGACTTCATTACAGCTTTGTAAGGTTTATCAAACCCTGCAATATTTAATAACCAAGCTTCCATGTATGATCTCCCAGATGAAGTCAGTCTCCCAGAAAGTGATAGTAAAGCGTTCAGAGACATCATTTGAGAATCAGGGAAGTCTCTTCTGTGCAGTGCTTCAATTAGTGTTTCAATTGCTTCTTCCCTATAAATACTCATCTTTCTTGGTTTGGCCTGGCATTGACATTAGGGAACACATGATTAGATAATCAACTATGTAATGAAAAGTTTTTAACTGTAAGAAATGTTGCTGAGTCTAGAGAAACCAGAAGATCAAGCTGAAGAAGAAGAGTGGAGATGGCAGGTTGTTGCTCAATCGGAGCCACTTGAAGTACACAAGAAAGCTATGCATGGTACTATATGCTCCTTCATCTTTAATTATCTGCAAAGTATTATTACAGTATGTCCTCCTGAGACATCAAAAAAACAAAAGTTTCTCAAACGAGGCATTGTGAAGAGTGTTGCAGGATTTCAACAAGATTTAAGTCTTAACATAGTACATGGCTGCTCCTGGAACAGAAAAGTTTATCAAAAAATGATGTATACCTGTCTAACAGAACTAGTTCTGAGAGGAATTCGATGCATTTGCCTCTCACACTATCATTTCCAGAGTGAAACAAATCAAGAACATGAGATAGTTCGATTCTGCTAGCAATCAAGTTCCAGCAACTTCTATCGGCACGTATGCAACATAAAAGAATGGTAATAATGGACTTATTTTCTTCCACCTTTCCAAAACAATTGACTAAGGCTGGAATTCCATTTGATGCAATTACACTAAAATCGTTGACAGATCTGCTTTGTTCACCCCCTTTTGTAAGTAGCTGTTCAAGCAGAGATATAGCAGCATCCTTGGGTTCTAATATTAACTGAAGATCATCCAAATCTTCAGTTTTACTCTGAATTAGGTGAACAAGAGAGGGTATAAAGCTGTGAACTGAAAGTTGAGAGAATCCTGGCTTCAGCAGGAATATGAGAACAGCAGCCTCAGCCAAGCCATTCTTAAGTAAAGCAGCTAAGCAATCAAAATCACAATCTATACTGGTTAGAATTTCTCCAATACTTTCATCTGAAAATACTAACTCAGAGAGAATAGAAATTGCTGTCCTGACAACATCTCTGTTCATGGAAGCTGATAATATTTCAACAAAACCATTTACAGTTGCTTTCTTGGACAAGTATGAATGAACCCCTGGATCACCCTTTGATTCCTTCCACAATTTGGCTATTGCCAAAACAGCTCTTTCGCATTTTATTAAGTTTTCTGAAGTACACAGACATGAAATATGAGGTTTTAGTTCACTAATTATTGTTTCAATACTAGCTTGAGAAATTACGCTAGTTGGCGATGAAGATATAGCTGCCTGTCCAAATTTTTCTCTCCTCGGGTGCACAAAGTTGTCCGAATTCTTAAGATCTGAGAATTCAACCGTACTGGATGAAGTGTACCCTGTTAAAGTTACTGTCCTGGAGGAGGGACTAAAAGCATTCCTTGGTGTTCCAGAGTATGAATACTCCTGCGCAAGTTCAGGATGTTGTTCCTTCCAAAATGTTACAAGTCTCTTCAAAACAAAGGTTTGTTTTGGGCAGTGAATCTACAGAGAAAGGTTGTCGATTAATGGGGCTTGTTGTGTTTCCCCTTTGTATCCATTCTTGAATTGCTTTCCTTTCATAAGTTTGACCAGTTTCGAGAGTAACTCTATCATTAAAAAGCTGTCTCGTGCTGGGACAGACAAAATCTTTCGGTGGTCTTGTAAGAGGACTTCTCAGACGTCGGGATTGAAATGTAGCTACAGGTTCCATTTGTTGAGTTTTTGGCTCTTTTGTTGTTTCATATTGATTGAGGATAATAATTAAAGAAAGGCTCTTGATTATATAAGTAGAGTATTACTTCCTTAGTTATTGCACCAAACCAAAGTCAAAGATTTGTATAACAAATTTGACTTTAGTTAAATTCCTCTTTTGAGGTGAGAGTTGGAAGATTTGTTTTGAGTATTTCTTTGTAGATGTATTGGTGTATTGGGATATTGGGTGAGAAGAAAATTATGTAATTTTAAGAATTTTTCACTTAGTGGATTTTCTTCTCGGTGCCCGTGGTTTTTCTCCGGTTTGGGAGTTTCCACTTAAATTTCTTGTGTTGTTATTATTTCTTTATTTTCTGTTATTTTTACTATAAAATATACTTGGGTGTGAGTTTGAGAGGTCTAAATTTCCAACAATTGGTATCAGAGCCAAGGTATATTTTTTCTTGGAATTCTGAGTATGCTTTGTGATCGCAATTTTGACTGATCTTTCACATCAGAAAAAAGTTTCTTAAGAAAGGTTCATTTGGTGCGGTGAAGCTTTGGTGTGGTAGTGTGGAAGTACATGTCTAGAAAAGTTCTAACTAAGGAAAGACTTGGTATTTAAGAGTGTCCGTTGTAACCCACCTCTCTTTCCTAGAAACTTACCTGGTGTACTGTTCATTTCTACGGTAAAATTTAACAAGGCAGAAGAGCATAGAAAAAAGTCAGAAAATAGGGTTTCGAATCCTATCAGATTTGAGGTGGAGAAATTCGATGGGAGAATCAATTTTGGCTTGTGGCAAGTGCAAGTCAGGGAAATTTTGATTCAGTCGGGGTTACACAAGACATTGAAAGGCAGGCAAATCCCTGATATCAGCATTGTATGCTGGACGTGTGGACAATCTGGGCACGTGAAGAAAAATTGTCCGAGAGGTGGAGTGGGTTCGGCAAGAGGCTCTGGGTCAGTTAATGGAGAGACTGACAATGTCGCTAACATTGTCTTCATGAATGATGAATTTGATTTTGCTCTCTAAGAGGGAGCATGTACATCCTCATAGCATGTCGCTAATCCCAAAGTTGTCATGATAGAGAATGTGTTACTGTTAGCGGGTCCACAAGTTTGCACACGGGCATTAGTTTGGCATTGATGCAAGGTGTGTGGTAGAATTTATGTCGATGGCTGATGAACTTCCAAGAAAGCCAAACATGGGAGTTGCATCATAATTATTTTTCAGCAAAGTTATTTTCGACATGTGCCGAAATGAAAGGCTTGTAATTGATTTATTCCGAGTGGGTATGCTTTTATGGTGGAGCATTATGCTGTGAAGCATGATAATTCTCTACATTGAGAAATATGTTATTTTCGGAAGATCTTCATTGAGGTGAAGTGTGGTTATGAGATCAACCAAAGTCGCCAAGGTGGACATTGTTGAGTTTTTGGCTCCTATGTTGTCCCATATTGGTTGGGGACAATAATTGAGGAAAGACTTTTGACTATATAAGGAGGGTGTTACCTCCTTAGTTAGTGAACCAATCCAAAGTCAAAGATTTGTATAACAAATTTGACTCTAGTTAAATTCCTCTTTTGAGGTAAGAGTTGGATGATTTGTTTTGGGTATTTCTTTATGGGTGTATTAGTGTATTGGGATATTGGGTGAAAGGAAAAATTATGTGATTGTAAGAATTTTTCACATAGTAGATTTTTTTTTCGATGCCCTTAGTTTTTCTCCGATTTGAAAGTTTCCACTTAAATTTTTTGTGTTGTTATTATTTCTCTATTTTTTATTATTTTTACTATAAAATATCCTTAGAAGTAAATTTAGAAGGTTTAAATTCCCAACACCATCATCAATTACAGGTCCGTTGAATCCATATTTATCCAGATATGTTAATGGGAAAGTATAAAAAGAAGAACTTTCAAGTACTTCAGAAAAAAAATAGGTTTTTTAGCTACCTATTCTCGAAAACTTGACAGTTAATAATTTTATAACTTGTGCTCCTTCCGTCATAGTTTCTCCGGACACTTCTCTTTCCACCCTTATTTCAGAACTATCATCAGTTAAAAAAGATTATCTGAACATTCTATATTACTTCTAAAACAGCTGTAAGTTGAGGACTTACCATGACTTCACTCTCAGAATCTGGTGATCTAATGCTGTAATCTTTGTTCATTCCTGGAGAACTTGACAAAGAGATCATATCGATAGAATCCATGACATTGCTGGACGAAGATTGTAGTGGAGACGCATGCCATTTCCTGGAATTAGCATATAGACTTGGAGAAGAAAAACCAGATGAAGCAGTTCTCAGTGATTCCACGGGGGAGAAATTTGTTGACTTTTTCGGGCTTTTGGTTTCAGTTTCTCTAATGCTGCTATGTCTTACCAAATCATGTCTTCTAACTTCAGGTTCGAAATAAGCATTAGTAGGCTCGCATTCAGGACCGTCTTCACTCTCCTCCAGTACAGGCTCCTGACACATTCACCAGGTATACAAGTTGAGTTATCAAGAAGACCTAGACCTGTAATAACTTTTGTACCATTGAAGAAAACGAATTTTCCAAGTTATTCTCATTTAACAAGTTCTCAGCCTTACTTCAGGATTCCACACTGCACATTCCCCTATTTCATTTGAGATTGTTGAACTGAAGCTTAATCTCCATAAACTCATCCAATATATGCAAAATATCAGAGCCTTGGAGAAACATAAAGATCAATGACTTAACTAGAGAATGTAGACTAACCTGCTTGTTTCTCTAACTCTATTGTTAGATCGAGAGAAGCTCTTAGGCAAGACTGGTCCACTGAGTTCGTGCAGTGGAGTCATTGGAGGTTCTGCTATTGGAAAAATTGGAATCATCTTCTTGGCACTGATTGAGTCACAGTTTATGCAGTCGTTGTAGTACTTGGCAAAAAGCCGAGTATTCTCATTCAAAGTTTCTCCATAAAGCTGCTCAAGCTTTTGCACCTTCTCCATTTGATCTGCCCTCAGAGAGAAGTCCAAGGACTCATTACAGAACTGAACAACATCATTCGAGAACGACAGATCAGAAGAATCAGGAACGATTTCCAGCATCAGCCCGTGCCTTGACCCAGAATACCACCCAACAATTGAGCTCATGTGAGGAAGAAACAAATCTTTCCACAATTCGGGTGCAAAATCTGTCCGTGAAAAGAAAGGATCCACTATGAACATCTCAAGAACATGAACAGCTGAATTCTGAGCATTGTTCCGCAACATCCAAAGGTAGGAAAGATTTAGATGTGCCCAAGCAGACAGGTAAGAGTTGGGAACACCAGCAGTTCTATAGCAAGAATTCAACATTGCACACACTTGTAGCATCTTCTCTGCATAATCTAATCGTGCCATCTTAGTTTCCATATTACAAGTGTCAATAGCTTCTTCAAGAGCTTTAATACCCCAATCCAAATTCGCTATACTGCTTGATCAGAGTACCGGACCTCAGTTTCTTGATCAGAGTTCCCATCTTCTGCTGTTAATCTCTCCGCACACAGTTCTTTCTGCTGGATCCTTTGCTCTTTATTTTTCAACCTATCTTGTATGAAGCTCCCTACAGTAGTGATTAATAAACTAAAAAAGCTCTTCTGGTCCATTCCAAGCCTCCTTTGCCTTATCCTACAAGCTTCTTCTCAATGTTAACTTATTATCAAACACTTAGCCATCATCCTGAAAAGGAAACCAAAACCTGAAGAAAGATAACCAAGTTTACAGGAAAAGACCATCTTCAGGTTTCTTTCCATTTTTCTTTTCCTGACAAACATTTGTAATTCGTCGTTTCTTTCAACACCAAGTAACGACAGAATAAGCTCAGGCATTACAACAATGGCAGAAGGACTACAAAGGTGAAATGAAATCAAGCTTTCGAAACAGTCCATAGAATAGAGTTCAAAATAACAACAACAAGAGAAAAGAACTACGATGGAAAGGTAGTTTTTGGTCAAGCCAACTCCCCCTGGAGCTGAGCTTCCATTGACAACTCATAGATAGCGACACAAGATAGCGAGAAAAAGCCGGCGTGTCATTGCCACTAGACCTTGCTTGTCAAAATTAATCATGGATTAATCACATTGTTAACGTATAGTTACTAATCATTAAAAAGATAATCATTAACCAAGATTTGGTTTAAAATTCAATAAACTCAATTTTGTTTATTAATTATAAATTAAATTAAATTAAATTAGTTTAAATTAAAATATTAACTCTAATTATAATATTTTAAATAAAGTGATAAGTAGTGCCAATAGAGGTAGAAAAAATAGTTGAAGTCAACTTGGCTCGGACTGGTCTAAAGTTAATAAACTTGGCTTGACTTGATTGAAATTCAAATTAAGTTTAGGGTCAGACTCTCTGATCTTATTCAAATTAAAGTTTGAAATTTTTACATAAAATGATATCATTTTTATTTTTAAAATAAAAGTAGATTTAATTGACTCGAATTCAAACTTGGAACTTTGAGTATGATTAGACTTTAGAACGGATCCAGATCTATAAAATGAATTTTGGATCGGGCTCAGGCTCGGGCCAACCATAAGTGTGAGTTTAGTATTTTAAAACTTTTATTTACAACAATAATTAAAGTTAAATTTTAAATAAATATTAGCTATTAAAATTATCTAATAAATAAATTTCCAATTTTACAAAAGCCTAGAAAATTAGAAATACATCAAATACAATAATTTTTTTAAGACAAAAAATCAATAAAAATATTGATTGGAATGGCTGCCACGTGGAAGATTTTCCTCCAAGGTGTATCTCGTCTCACCGTCACCGCATGGTCACCCAAAGATAAACTCGCGTCAACTCTCCGCAATCATTAATCAAATGTATTTCCACATCCAACAAGATACTGACACGCGTCCAACTCAACGGCCAGGATCTAGCAGACGAAGATATTCCAGATCGGAAAATAGTTTATAAACCCGCACTTAACACTCGTCACTCCTGTACTTCACAATTGCTCGATTCAATGGCAAACCCTAAGGTCTTCTTCGAGATGTCAATCGGCGGAGCTCCGGCGGGCCGAATCGTGATCGAGCTCTTCGCAGACACAACACCGAGAACCGCCGAGAACTTCCGTGCTCTGTGCACCGGTGAGAAGGGAATAGGGAGGAGCCGGAAGCCTCTGCACTACAAAGGCTCCAAGTTCCACAGGGTGATTCCGGGATTCATGTGCCAGGGCGGTGACTTCACCGCCGGGAACGGAACCGGCGGCGAGTCAATCTACGGAGAGAAGTTCGCCGACGAGAACTTCATAAAGAAGCACACGGGGCCTGGGATCTTGTCGATGGCCAACGCCGGTCCTGGGACGAACGGCTCGCAGTTCTTCATTTGTACTGACAAAACTGAGTGGTTAGACGGAAAGCACGTGGTGTTTGGGAGAGTTGTGGAGGGAATGGACGTCGTGAAAGCCATCGAGAAAGTGGGTTCTAGATCTGGAACGACCTCGAAGCCTGTGGTTATCGCCGACTGTGGTCAGATCTCTTAGATCGGAGCTTTCAAAAGTTGTGGATTTCAGTGTGATAACTTTACTTTTACTTCAAGTTTCCTTCAGCTTCTGTTCCACGTGGTTGTACTAGTGGTTGATATATGGAAATAAAGGGTGCTATTTGTAATTTTAGATTTTCAGTTATGAAACTAAGTCTAAAATTACTTGAAATTGTGATCTAATTCTATAATTACTTGATCTTAAATAACTTATTTTAGTTCAAATTTTTGTGGGTTAAATCGTTTATCGGATCGGTGAGTTTAATATAATTTTGCGGTTGTAATGAGATTAGTAAGTACATATACATAAGTTGACTTATAATAGGGCTTCTTTTTTATGTATAAAAATTGACTATTTATTAAAAATTTAATTTATCAGTAAAAATTTTAAAATGTTTATTTTTTATTTGATTTTTAAATCTTTGATTTAATTTATTTTAATAATTTTTGTTAAAAATTAATTAATTGAATAATTTGAATTAGTGATTTAATTTGATTTAAAATCTAAATTTCTTATTATATAAACATCATATGATGTTAAGAAAATAAACCAAACCAAACCAAACTAAATATCTAAATTTTCGCCTAAGCAGGATATGGGGAGGGTAAGATGTACGCAGTCATGCCCGCATCTCCGATAGAGATACATAAATTGTTTCTTTAGAAACCTCCAGTAAAGATGTACTCAGTCATGCCCGCATCTCCAATAGTACATAAATTGTTTCTTTAGAAACCCCCGGTAAAAATAAGAGCAAAACAAATAACACCAATGTTAAGAAAATAAAAGCTAATATAATTATTAAGTTATATGTATGTATGTATATATATATACCAATCAACATCAACATCCTTCCCATAAAAGTTCCATCAAAAGGGGTCTAAAAGTTAGGGTACACGTCAAATCTTCTATTCTTCTATTCTAATTACTTTGTTCTAATTATATTATATTATATTTTATCTATATATTTACGTGAGGTCCACGTAAATGTTTATATAAAATTTAATAGAATATGACAAGAATATTATAACCAAAACATGAAATCTAATCATGCACAGTTGGGATAAGGTCTTGGGTTTGATTTCCTTGAGTTCAAGCTCAGGCTACCTAAATTTAGTTCGATCCTTTCAAATAAAATGACTTCATTTTATACTTTTAACTTTTAAAACTATTGAGTAAGTTGATCAGGGTTAGACTTAAGTTCAAACTTGCTATTCTAGGCCCGACCTAATATGCTCATTATCATCCCTACAAGAAGTATGTAACCTTATCTCTTCCTTAAGACTGGTATATATATATATAAATATAGATAGGGATGGCGGTGGATTTTTAACCCAGTTAATATCTACACTATCTGATTCGAAAAAATAGACACAAAGGCTAAAAAATATATTTTAAATAAGGGGGCGGTTGGTTCGCACAGAAGAATGGTAATAGGAATGGGAATGAATATAGTGAGGAATGAGAATGGATATTATCATTATAATTATGATGGTTGGTTAAGAGGAAGGAATGATTACCATTACCATTGATTGTGGTTGG
>JANQBM010000006.1:1286256-1297390 GCA_025594535.1 Erythroxylum domingense | reverse complement strand
TATTATATTTAATTAATTATTAATTATATTTTAATTAATTAATTATATTCTAATTAATTATAATTTAATTAATTAACTCATTCCTCCACAACAATGATACCCATTCCTCTATATTAGGAGAGGAATGGAGTATTATCCAAAAGTGGGTAATCAAAATAATAACCTTATAATCATATCTCCATACCAAACTCAATCTTTCATTTCATACCCATACCTTTTTTTTCATACCCCCTAAATTATAAGCCACAAAAAGGTTTAAAGGAATAGTGTTAATTAATTAAATTATATCTATATACATTTAATTAAAAATAGATATGGATATAAGTAGAGTAATACTCGAACCGAACCTTATCTATTTTTAAATTTTGATTGAATTTAAAATTAAATCTAAATAAATTATTTCTTATTAGATATATTAAAACATTCAAAAACCCATTTTAATATTATAAAATTGAAATTAATAATTTTTTATTTATGAACGTAGATTTTTTTTTTCATTTTGAGTTAGAAAATGATTATTTCTAGAGACTTCTTTGAAACCGTCTTTTCTTTTAAAACACTTTCGTATTGAAATAGTTAGATATTAAATCAACGGCTGGGGGAGTCAAATCTCTGTACTTTTCATATATGATGGAAAGAGTCAGAGTCAGAGGAGTTTAGGATGGGGCTGAAATTTTGAGCCAATCATAACGACCCACGTGTATGTTTCGTGGTCTCACACAATCATACCTTTTCATAACATTCTATGACTTTTAACCTCTGTTTGACCTTTTGGCTTTTGTGTTAATTAATACTGGTTTGAAATGACGATATCGCCCTTTTCTTTCAGCATGATATATATTATTAGAGATAACAATAATTTTACAATTTAGAATTTTTTAATGTAAAAATCATGTTTATTTGAATAGTTTCTCATGTATCATAATTTTAATATTAAAAAAGATAGCGGCAACAATATATTTTTCTGAAGAAAAGAAAATACTAATTAAAGCTGGGGCAGAACGGTAAAATGCCACTTTCAGAACAGACAAGGCCCTAGTCAGAGGAACACACCTAAACTCAGACAAGGCGGGCGTGATGACTTCACATTTCATACTTTCCTACTTTCATATCACTTTCTCGGTATGTAGAATTTTTGCCAAATGTATTGAATATCAATCAACTTGCTTTCGAACCGTCTAAATCCGAGATTTTACGCGTTTTTTCCTTATAATCCTATGTCACTCATTTACTAGGTAATTTTGTACAAACTACTCCCTCATCTCCATCTTTATTACTCGATCCAGACCACCATCTTTCTCTTCATTTTCTCCTTGTTTTGGGCATTATTCTTCTGAAGAACGAAATTCAGAACTGGGTTTGTTGGCTTATTGTATTTTATGTTATTGGATGCGGGTGTTGTTCATTTTTTATTTTTTCTTTCGGGTCTGGGTTTAATGGGGTTTGTTTGTGTGATTTCTGTCAGGTGGGTTAGTAAGTTCGCCAGAAGAATGGGAGCGGTTTGTGCTGGTGGGACAAAACCAAAGAGTGCGAGAGTTGGAGGGAGGACTTCATCGTCGGGATTTTCTGGTGAGATCAAGTCTGTGAAGAGGAATGATCTGTCCAATGAGAGCGGTGATGAGCTTGATTTCAGCACAAGGGCCCCGCGGAGGCCTGATTACGGTGATTTTCCGTTGACGTTTTCGAGGGAACTGAAACCGTCTATGTTTACCAAAACAGCAGATACCAAGGTATGGTCTTAGTAGATTTGTTTGTTCGTTCTTGGTTGTAGTCATGGTCGTGGTAGGTTGTGCTCGTCTGATTTTCCTGTGGAACATGCTAAAAGAATTAGCTTGCTCTTGACTTGGATGAGTTGATTTTAATTGTTTGTGAAACTTCACCATCTGATGCAATAGCAAAGGAGGGTCTTACTGGAAGAGAAAGTGAATGCTTGCATATTCGTATCTGGAAAGTAATATACAGTTTAGATGGATTTATTGAGATCTGATCTATAATAGTGTACTGATGGATTTATCAGAAAACAGCTTTAGTAATTCAGTGAATGTCAGGCCGTCGGAGAATTGTTCTGAGTGTCGAAACAAATGTAATGTAGTCGAGAACATGCTGCATTGAATATCAATTTGATACACATGGCAATGTAATCTGTTTTTTTATTTATAGGTCAACCAAAAGACTTCATTTCTTGGTAAAGCTGGCACGGTCGGTTTGGAGAAAGCGGTTGAAGTTTTGGACACTCTCGGAAGCAGTATGTCCAACCTGAATGCTAGGAGTGGGTTTGTCAGTGGTCTGAATTCAAAACGGAATAGAATATCAATATTAGCATTTGAAGTAGCTAACACAATAGCCAAAAGTTCAAGCTTGTTTCAATCTCTTTCGGATGACAATGTACAGTCCCTGAAAAATGAAATAATAAACTCAGAAGCCGTACAGAAACTGGTTTCCTCAGATATGGAAGAATTGCTTATTATTGCTGCTGCTGATAAAAGGTTGTTCCTTATGTCTGTTAAAACATGCTTTCTATATAATATGAATCGTCTATAGTTCTGAGAGTTCACGTGTTTCCTTTCCATTTTTGGTTCTTTATTAGAGAGGAATTTAATGTCCTGACACGGGAAGTAATTCGATTTGGAGACTTATGTAAAGATCCTCAATGGCATAACCTGGGTCGATATTTTTCAAAGTAAGGTCCATTTTTTGTGAGGCTATGTCATAAGGTTACATCTGAGATTAGCTGACAAAGATTTTTGTCTGTCTGCAATCAGATTAGATGCAGAATATTCTACTGATAAGCAGCCTAGAGAAGAGGTGGAAGTCACAATGCAAGAGTTGAATTCCCTGGTCCAGCATACTTCTGTATGTTTATCTTCCTAATCACTGCAAATTTACACTTATATCGTTGAATTTTCTGCTTTATAGTTGTAGGGTTGTTATTCATTTGTTGTTTGTACAGTTGAAATCTGGATATAGTGTCCAAGTTTTCAACATTTTTATTTGAGATTTGTTTCCTTGCCTCTGAGCATTTTAAAAATGGAATTTTGAAAGAAAGAAATTATTGCTTCGTTTGTCACATGTACTTTTGAGCATGCTATGGAAATTTCAATTGGATTTTGAACCTTTTGATCTCTTTCGTTTCCATTCATTATAGAATTTACCAAGAGAGCACTCACTCTCTCATGTCCACAAATGTATCTTCAAGTTTTGAACACACTATCATGTTCATCCAATTTTGAAATTATTGGGCTGCATCTTGCTTGAAAAATGATCACATTTTTTTTAATCTCATTATGATCGTTGTACTTCTTGTACAGGAATTATATCATGAGTTGAATGTTCTGGACAGATTTGAACAAGATTATCAACGAAAACTTCAGGAAGTGGAGTCCTTGAATCTTCCTCGAAGAGGTTAGCCATGGATAACCCTTTTCTCCTCTTCTTTTGATCTTTTTGATTGTCTGTCTCTGACATTCAGAGAATTATTTGGTTCAAGTTTAGTTTGTATCATACTGACAATAATTTGATACCATTTTTGCTTTGCCATTGATTTGGTCAGACGCTATTCCTCCAACATGCTTTGCTCCATACTCTGAATGATAACTGAATTTAAACATAGCCCATTATAGGTCAATATAAGTCTTGTATTTGATTGTGAGCATGGATATGCCTTAAAATAATACTGATAGCCATCTTCTACAAATGCTTGTGTAAGTATTCTTTGTTTACATGCTTCATGTTCAATAGCTGCTTAACAGCTGTTAACTAAAGTGGAGCAGTATGTATTAACAAGCCATTTTCTTTGTAATTGTAGGAGAAAGTCTCACTGTTTTTCAAAGTGAGCTAAAAGAACAAAGAAAGCTTGTCAGGAGTTTGAAAAAGAAATCTCTTTGGTCAAAAAATTTGGAGGAGGTACACTATTATGAACCTCGGTTTTTATCTACTGAAAAAATTGCACCAGCATCTCCTAGGCCCTCATCAAGGAAATGTGTCATCCTCTTGTTTCAGACAAACAAAACTCTTAGTGGCATATTTTCCTTTTTGTCATGATTTTGTTTGTATCTCCATCTGATACTTTCATGTAGGCAACTTAGTTTTGAGTTGTAAGAATCATCATAATTGCAAATCCTAATCATACTATTTTTGTGATATTCCACAGATCGTGGAGAAGCTTGTTGACGTTGTTACCTATTTACATCAAGCCATATTGGAGGCATTTGGAAATAATGGTAGAAATTCTGTGCTTTTGCTCTAATTTTCCTATATCTTAGCAGATGAGCTTTTCATGAATATGGTGAATGTGGCAATCTGCTTGAATTGGAAATACATGATATATTCTGTTGTCCTTTCTTCGGCTTAAAGGATCTAATTGAAGTGTGTTTAATTAATAATCAACTGCTTTATTTGTGAAAGGATTGAGGTTAACAAAAACTAAAATGAACCTATTTCAATCTGAAGCAACAAGCACGATAGCTGATCTATTCTCACATTTTCAACCCGAACAAAAACATGCTAGGATCTTGATTATATTCATGTCCTGCAGACATATAACTAGGAAAATACTTCTTTTGCCAGATTTAAAGCATGCCTTAGGTTATAAATCCTTTAAGCTTGATGAACTCATGCAGGTGCTACATTGGCTAGTGAGGAAGCCAACAAGAATCCTCAAAAGTTAGGCCCTGCTGGTCTTGCATTGCACTATGCTAATGTAATCAACCAGATAGATAATATTGTAAGTGAATTTGTAATTCTTTAGCAGTTTAGTCTTTGAATAAGTCCAACTTTTCATATTTAATGTTGTAACATACTTTTACAAATAAAATTTGCTTTCAGGCATCTCGGCCAACCTCGCTTCCTCCAAATATAAGGGACACTCTATATAATGGATTGCCTGCTAGTGTTAAGAAAGCTCTTCGATCTCGCATACTAAGGGTTGATATCAAGGAAGAGGTTGTTTTGACATTGTTAAATTATCAATCAGAATCACTTCTTAAGTGCTAGTGTTTTCTTCGGTCATGTAACTAATTTGACTTGCTTGTTTTCCTACAAATGCAGCTCACCATAGCTCAAGTAAAAGCTGAAATGGAAAAGACCCTACGGTGGCTAGTACCGGTTGTTGCCAACACGACCAAGTAGGTTCAGTCTGTGTTCTAATTGATCGTGCTTTCTGTACTTCCTTCTAACTTTACTATTTAACTTTTAGTATGCTCCAGGTTGTGAATACCGGGTCTTTTTTTGCGCTCTTTCATTTTTATTTTCTTTTGATGTTTGCTCCTTACTAGCTGTTAAAATTGACAACAGGGCACATCAGGGATTTGGATGGGTTGGAGAATGGGCAAACACCGGGTCAGTTGAGCTCTTCTTTCTGTACTTGCATGTTTAGGCATTATCTCTCTGTATAATGATGCGCAGAATGAAGATTGTCACCAGGATGATCCTGATAGTTTTTTATGCTACTTTGCAGAAATGAATTCAACAAGAGTTCAGGTGCAACGAGTAACCTGATCCGCCTTCAGACACTTTATCATGCTAATAAACAGAAAACCGACGAATGCATTCTTGAACTGATCACGTGGCTTCATTGTTTGATAAACTTAGTCAGAAACAGAGATTTCGGATTCAATCCTGTACCTGCTCAATCTTCAGCAACCAAGGGACTACTCTTCCCTGCCAAAATGCATCGGCTTTTATCCCTGAAAAACTACAGCACCCATCTTTCTCAGGAAGACAAAGACATGTTAAACAAGGTAAACTGGAAGCAGCGGGTTCCGGGCATAAGCAAAACTCAGGAGTTTGCCATTGGGAGGAGAAGGAAAGTATGGGCTTTGAGCAGGAGCAATGGAAACTCCCCAACAATCTCAGAACATCCCAAGGCTATATCTATTGATGATACCGATGTCCTGAACTCCTCATCAAAGAGCCTTTTTGATTGATTCCATTTAATGGCATTTTGCTTCCCTAGTGAGCTCAATATATTTTTTATGTATATATTCGTTCATTAAAGTCTCATCTTCATGTACATACCCCTATAAGGCACATTGCATATTGAATCATATTGAACCATTAATATGGCTTTTCTCTGCCATTTCTTAGGTCCCAGCCACATATCATTTGGTTTAAACTTCTGCAATAGAAAGAAGCTCCAATGCTTTGGGACATCGAGTCCTTAACTTATATACGTCAATCCGAAGCTGTCGGATGTAAAAACGCATCGATTGGTCGAATCCTTGTCGGTTTCATTACCACCTAATCCAATCATAAAAGTTTTATAAGCACTGAGACTTAATTAATGTGGACAACTAATTAGTTTTTACAACTTGCAACTTCGGGAAAGACAAACTAGTGATAAACAACATATGAGCCATTCCTTTTCAGCCCATCTCTTGTTTTCTCCTTTATCTTCCACAGCCTAAACAGATTCTATATTTCAGAATTACCGACTCAAAGGGTGAAGTAATCTTTCATTTGAAATCTTAATTCCATTTGATAAATAATTTGGAACTCAAACTATGCAAAATTTAAGTTGATAAGGTTCTTGATTAGGAATGTCAAAATCGGCCCGACCCGACCTGTTTTTGGCCCAGATTGGGAGGGCTGCGGGCTGTGGGCCGATCACATGTCGACCCTAACCAATAGCCTGGCCATTACTTTTGAAACGACGTCGTTTTGAAAAAATTTTATCTAAAAAAATGAAGGTTAGGCCACAACCTAGCCAATCTCCGCTCGACTCATTGACATTCCTACTCTTGGTCAAATTCAAATTTCAAATTTGAAAACATCCTGATTTTGGACCTAAGAAACTCACTCATATCAAATCGGGCTCAAACTGTAAAAGCCCAAAATTTAATTGGGTTCTGATTTATTTAGACTTGGGCTTGAGTTTATCCAGCCGGCTATTAGTAATGTTACGATAAGAGAAATTAGCAAGATGATATGGTTACAACATCCCCTGTAGCACACTGGCAATTTCTTAGAGAAGAAAATCCGGGTTCAAATCCCGGCAGGGGAAAACAATTTTTGTTTTACTGATTTTATCAACATCAAGATTGGGCCTAGCAGATTTACGACGAAGAACATTAATGGGCTCTCAACAATCATTATGAATATAAGTCTTTTTTTTTCCTGCCAATTAAATAATGCTCTGTATTTTAGACCTCTTTAAGGTTATGATTAGTTGAGCCTAAAGTTTTTAATAAAATTGAATAATTTATAATGGAATAAAATATAAATTGATGTAATATTAAAAAAAATTTATTTAGTATAGATGGAAGGGTTCATAATGTAATATAGTAAATGTTGTTTGGAAGAAGAGTTTATAATGTAATATAGTGAAATGTTGTTTATCATTTTACATTTCTTCTTAAACTCCCCCCAAATCGAAAGTTTATCATTTTTACTGTTTACGATAGAATGAGATATAATATGAAGCTCTTCTCTTCCATTCCATTCATTCTATTATAAACCATCTTTTCAAACGATGGAATAATATTACATTCAATTCCGTTCCATTGATAAACTCCCAATCAAACATAGTCTAAATTTTTTATTTAAGCAAAACTTCTTTTAGGTTGTTTTTTTCTTGTCAACCAAATAAGATTGTGTACTTTTAGACTACTCCAAACCTTATATTTTAGCAAAACTTCTTTTGGATTGTTGTTGTTATGTTAATTGAATGTATTTTTAATAGACACTTAACAAAACTTTTTAGAAAGAGACATTAACATTGTAGTTAAATTTGGTAAGTTTAACTTAATTCGAAGTCAATAAATTAGGCTTAAATTGATTTGATTTTTAATTAGATTTAATTTAAAAATCGATTTTAACAATCTTAGCATTCTCCCTGGAATAATGTAATCTCGAACCTGTCCAAATGAATCAAACTCAATTGAATTTCGGACCAAATTCGGGTCACTTATTTAATACTAAAAGCGGGCATGACCCATCAAACTCATTATCAACCTTTTAACAGTTGTTACAAACTTACAATATATCCCAGAATCTATAACTTAGAAATTGAATCTTTCAATTCACATTCTTTTGGATTTGGATCATAGTCCTATCTATGTAATTCTTATTTTGAGTGCATCATATTTATAATAATGGTATAGATACCTGATTTTGTTTTCTGCTTTCGTTGAGTCACTCTCAAGTCTCAACGTCAATTACACGTGACAATTTGAGTTCTTCTTTTCAAATTGCTCCGTTGAAATACATAACCCAAACTTCAAATTTTCCGGCAATCCAGGCGTGCATTGAAGATGACCAGAATCTGTCATCTTCCTCAGAAGACAATGCGGCCTTGGTAGGAAGCAGACAAGAGACCTTACGTGGAGGTGGACTAGCGTGAATTTAACATAGTCATTAGTCAAGAAGATAATGTGTTTTTAACCAGGTAAGGTCCAATCATGTCTAAGACTATAGTTTGGGCATTACGAAAAGAATAAATTGGATATATAGAAAATTTAAAAGTTTAAATTATTATAAGAATTTTAAAATTTATAAATTTTAATTACTTATAATTATATATATAATTAAAATAATGAAAGACACCAAATTTTTTTGTAATTAAGTAATTAAAATTATAACATTTAAAATTATTATAAGTTTTTGAATTTTTTAATTTTCTAAAAATACTCTTTGTCTTACACTTGGTTAAACAATGACAATAAAACATACGTTGCATAAGTCTCGTATGTGGACCAATCAAATATTATTCAATCAAGTTTTTTATTGAACTAATTAAACAAACATATATTAATAATTTAAGATAATTATAATAAATTATTATTTTAAATCGAGTTTAAGAGTTGACTTCGAACATTACGTCAATAAAATTTAATTGATTCACGTGTGATATTCATGTCGCATACTTTTATTATTTTTAAATAAAATTCTAATAAAATATTTTTTTAAAATTAACAATTATAAAA
This sequence comes from Erythroxylum domingense, assembly GCA_025594535.1. Taxonomy (NCBI): domain Eukaryota; kingdom Viridiplantae; phylum Streptophyta; class Magnoliopsida; order Malpighiales; family Erythroxylaceae; genus Erythroxylum; species Erythroxylum domingense. The sequence continues at coordinate 1,288,469 of JANQBM010000006.1, read as the reverse complement.
TTTTTTAATAAATTTAAATATTATAGAGTTTTTAAAATACAAGAGGAGTCTTTTATCTTTTATTCATAATTAGAAATATTATATCTTAACTTAAAATTTTAAAATTATAAATTATAAATCTTATTTTTCATAAATAACTTACTTCATTCTCATATTGGTTTTTTTAAAATCTCATTCCACTTGTAAATTTTTAATTATTTATTAACTAAAAAACGTGATAAACCTTGGATTCATATGAATGTAGAGCTTCAACGTATCTAAGTGAGAAGGTCAAAAGGGAAATGTAAGTGTCCTTATCTAGCTTACTTGGAATGCCACATATAAGAATAAAAAAAGTTTGAATCAAATTGAGCCATATATGACTTTTACTTTTTATTTTAAACCCGATTTATAATTCAATTAATACCGTTTGAGTCTAATTGAATCAAATTGAGTCGTTTATGACTTTTTCTTTTTATTTTAAACCCGATTTAAAATTCAATTAATACTATTTGAGTCTAATTTTAATAACAGAGTATTTCAAATTTTGATTACACTTCAAACTAAAATGATATAACGCCATTTTAGAATTTGGTTGAATCAATTTTGAATTGTTTGAATTGAACCGAACCGATTTAATACTTAATCAATGTTTAAACATAGTAGAAGAGATGGAATGTGGGCACTCAAAAGAGGACTGATCTTGTCATGTAACGTAACGAACTCTTCAACACAAACTTGACCCCACAAAAGACATAGATAGGGGACAAACGGACACGACAGGAGCCCCCAAAAAGAAGAGATGCATTGTATAAGTTAGCTGCCGATTGCTTCAGGAAGCAGGAAACCATTGTCTGTTGCTTTAGCAAGCACACAAAATAACGAGTAACTCTAAGTAGGAAAGAGAAGTAAGGATGAAGTGAGTTATATATAAAAATATAACTTATAACTTAATGTTTTAAGGTTTTTGATTGAACTATAATGCCTTGATTGGATACGGGTTTACTTGAATTCAGTTCAATTTATCTTTAGATTTCCTCAAAATCCTTCGTATCAACCTTAGCTTTAAGCTTGACCCTAATCAATTTCGGTAATTCGAAGCTTGATCAAGTTGATTAAATTTATTTTTAATTTTTAATTTTAAAAATAATGTCATTTTATATAAAACTTTCAAATTTTGGACCATACAGTTCGAACTCAAATTTTGGTTAATTTAGTCTAAATCATCGAATTGAACTTTTTCTGTTATTGCTGCCTATTCTGAATCACTCAAATCAATATTTATTATTCCTTAAACTCGAGTTGAAATTAATATTTAGTTTACATTCGATCAATTCGAATACTTAAAACTTGAATTTAAATTAGTTAAATTCAATCAAATTTAAATATTTAAATTTAATTTCGATCAAACCAAACTTATTGACTTTACGTTGAATCTGAATTAATTTGTTATTCACATATATGCGCTAAGCATTATGTCTAAAATTAGCAATTAAAGTTCAATCTGACTAGACTGGTTGGAAACTTTTGAATCAGAGTCAATTATATTTATGAGTTTGAATTAAATTCGATTTATATTGTTTGGAATAAATCTATAAATATTATAATTGAATTCAATTACATTGTTTGGAACAGAATAAAAATAAATTCAACTAGTTCATATGACTTTTTATCCTTAACTAAAAATAGTATGTAATCAATGTGTATGTGTTTTGTAGTAATTTATATATTTATATTGTGTATATTTTAAAAAAAATTTTAATGTTTTGAAAAGAATTGACTTTTCAATTCACATATCAAATCGCACCATTTGAGATGTGAATTGAATTTATAAAGAAAATAAGATTCAATTACGTGGTTGAATTCAAGTCGTCTCTTTTTTAACATTCTAAATACATAAATTGAATTCAATTATATAAAATTAATGAATCAAATTTAATTTATTATATTCCAACACCTTATAATTAAAAGTCATTAAGTCTGAATTTAGGCTTTCAAACTGAGTAAGCTCGGATGACACGACTCGAGCCTGATTGTGCTTCAAACTTCAGACATTAGATGTTTGAAAGAGTCGACCCAACTTATTCCCATCCTTAATTATGTCGTACTTTGAAAGAGAGTTCAAACACATGGAAACAAGTTCCCTGCCTCCTGGTCATGCACTTATACTTTTAATGTCATATGCGACTTTCGCTCATCCTTGATTGTTCAATCTTTGACCCTAATCAGGCATT
>JANQBM010000006.1:1019658-1044699 GCA_025594535.1 Erythroxylum domingense | reverse complement strand
GTTGATCGAGTCTCCAACTTGAAGGGAGGGTGATAAAAGACCCGAAAGCAATGGTTTGGGTATGAATAATGGGTTGGCCCGCTATGCTTCTGGAGGCCCACAAATTGTCTTGTTGTTCTTTGTCATTTTATGTTTTTGTCCTTCTCTTACATCTTCACCCATCCAACATGTTCACCCATTCGACAATGTACAGCTAGCACAATTCATATGTCAGTAGAATATTTTCCCTGATTCTAGGGGACTCAACCAATAGCAAGACAGATAGAGTAGTATAAATGTAGCACTGTACATACATTACAAGATGAATAAAAAAATTTATTCCTCCAAATTATACAAACACTTTCGTATCATTCTCCTACTTTTCTTTCAAAATGTGATATCCCCAACCCCCTATAATCTGGTCTGATATTATGGATTGTAGTGTTCAACTTAAGCTCCCCTGGAAAGGTGATGACTAGTTAATACTTACAGCTCTAGCTTATCTTGTCTCAGGCATTTGGAAGGAGAGAAACAATCGTATATTCAGGTTTATGACTTGCACACCATAACAGCTATCGATAATCATTCAAGATCATATCAAGATGCACCTATTCCTTTACAAGCACAAGCATGTAATCAACCAAAGAATGACCTTATGGTGGCAGCTAAACTAACTCAATTAAGACAATTTTAGATGAAGGCTGCTTATCCCACCTCAGTCTTGCCGACTTGTATTAGCCTTAAGAAGATGCGGAACTCTGTTCTGTTAATGGATACTCTTGCTTAGCTAGGTCCTTTTTAGGGGTTAAGCCCTTTAATTTGTATTCTCCAATTTTGTAAACTTTTGCTTCACCTCGTCTAATTGAATATACTACATTTTATTAAAAAAAAGTCTTACTTAAATTCTTAAATTGTATTGCTTGATATATTTTTATTTATCGTATATTTATATTTTTTTCTATCATTATTTTGAATTGCATGTGATTTTATTGAAAACAATTTCTTTGTCAGGTAAGAATAAGAAGCATATTATTGAACTTCTTCATATTCTGCATTTAGGCGATAACTAATGTTGTTGTTGTAGCGTCAAATTATATTATTTGTTAAAATACCCACTATAAAGGTCAAAATGGTATGGTACAACTAAGAGTGGCAAAAAACTGCCCTATTCATAGTCAATGGGTCAAAAGTTGAATAAAGTCAGGCCCTAAGTTAGGTAACAAAAGCCTAAACAACCACAAGCTAGGCCTCGAGTTAGGCCATGGGCTTAAATTAATGAACTTGAGCCGAGCTGGGTTCAGGCCAGTTGGCCCTTGCTCAGCTTATGGCCCGACAGATACTTAAGAGCAAAACAAGGTCGTTTTATTGTAATTCAAATAAAATTCTCATAAGAAGCAAAAGGAGGTCATTTAATTAACAAATAACTTTAAAAAAAGAAGCAACGACGTCGTTTTGCTTTTGATTAAGTTCCCGAATCACAAACATCTTTCTTTCCCATCCCATTCTTCATTTCTTTTTGTCGTTGTTTTTGATTAAGTTCCCGAATCACAAGCCTCTTTCCTTCCCATCCCATTCTTCATTTCATTTTGTCCTTCGTAGTAAACGTATCGTCTCTCTCATTGACTACTGTTCTTCTTGTATCGTGTCATCGTTTGTCTCTACCTTAGCTCCCTTGTGGGCTGTCGCAAGTCCACCGGGCCACTGCGCTACCAGTATGAAGTCATCGACGCCCTAATTAACCAGCATCAACGTGTTAAATAATAAGGTAGTCTCTCTTCTCATCTCAAATTTGGTTTATTATTAATGTTTGATTGTTTGGAGAGTTAAGAGTGTTGTGGCTTGGTTGATTTGACTAATTTTTGATTGTGGTTTTGTACTAATAGAAATATGACATAATGTATGTATATTATTTGATGAAATGCGCTTGCCAGAATAATGCATGGTTCTGTGGTTAAATTGCCAAACTTGCTCCTTGGGTAACTATCAAGTTCTTACTCGATTATTTAGAATCCAGTTTAAGAAAAGAACGATTAGTTGCTAGTGATGAATTATAGAACTGCAACTGTATATATGATATATCCACACATGAGTTGGTCTTGTTTAAAGAGGTCTTCTTTTTAACCTTTAGAATGCCTTAAAAGTCAGCTTTTCAATTTTTATTTTCATTGAAATAATCAAATTTTATATTTGGTTGGGTCTTTCTAAGATTTAAATGGAACTTGTTATAGTGTTGTTTTGTCTTTGATAGGAATTCTTTGCGTCAGTCTTAGCTTGTCTGTGCCATTTTCTGCTTGGATTCAAGGATAAGAAGTCTTATTTATCACCATGTGTAATGCGCTTCTGATACAGACGCTTTTCACTGTTCTATTATCATTTTTTTTCCGAGTAATTAATTAGAGAAAACAAAAGTAGTGATACATTTAGCAGCAGAGTAAATAATATAGATGTTCATGCCTAGATTAAATAACAATCTAACTCCTTGTTATTTGAAAATTGGAGAATGATATCAACCATCTGAGTTGCTATTAGTTTATCCTTGTCATAAGATGAGGCTTTTCAAACACTTTTTTTCATATACTAGAAGTTTTACTCTCTCTAAACCACATGACCAATAATGCGGTTTTAGAAACTTGAGAGGAGGCAAACCCTATTAAAGTCATAATTGTTTTGAACTTTTCATTGATACTACAAGTAATGTTTCAACCGTTATTGTTCTTTGAGAAGAACATTGTAGCTAAAATATAAAGCGAAGCTTTAATTGTTTTTTGATATTGTTTATGACCCTCATATTTTTATTTGAGTCTAGTACAAATGTGTGTATACATCAATTGCTATGATATGCTCAATTACTCATTTTGATTGTTTTTAACTTCCAAGTATTTATATGTTGATTGTTTCTAACCTCCAGCATTTATATGTTTTTTGTTTCAGATAGATGAACATATTCCTTTAGTACAGAGTTCTAATCTAGTACTGCAATTAGAAGTCAATATAAAAGGGAAGTTTGGAACCCTAACCTTATGAAAGGGAAGTTGAATTGACCGACTTTTGATAACAACATATCAAGTTTTTTGATGGCAGCTATGATTATTGGAGATGAAAACCATTGTTTATGGTTGAAAGAGAAAAATTCAGGATGTTTTGTAATTCAATGCAACCGACTTTTAAGGTTCCAAGAAGAAATACAGTGAAGAAGGATATTTTGAAAATTTACAAGGATAAGAAGAAAGAGACATTAAGAGCATTGGTAAGTGTTAAAGGACGCGAATATGTGGACAGCCGATAACTAAAAGAACGATTATAAGGCGGTGACGATACACTATATTAATAATAATTAGACATTACATCATTTACTTTTGAGGTAATTTATATTCTTTAATATTGTTATCATTTACTTTTTCATTATGTTATGAATTTATGATTGATCTTGGTAATATTTGAACATCATAGGTTCATTTATGTGCCGACACCACGTACAAGTGAAAATTTGGCAACCATATTGAAAGACTGTTTGATGGATTTTAACATCGACAACAAAGTTTCCACCATCACAGTTGACAATTGTAGCATAAATGATGCTATGATTGAGAAGTTGAAGAGTAAGATGCAGGTTGGGAGCTTATTAGTTGGAAGTAAGTTATTTCATATGCATTGTTTTGCACATATTTTTAACTTAATTGTGAAGGATGAGTTGGAGATAATAAAGGAAGCAACAGATAATATTCGGAATAGTGTTTTATATTGGAGTTCATCTCCTAAAAGAATTGAAAAACTTGACGAAGCTGCATAAATTCTATGCATTTCGAGTTCAAAGAAGTTGGTTTTAGATTGTCTAACCAGATAAAACTCAACCTTGAAGATGTTGGAGTCGACAATCCCATATGCTGAAGTGTTTATCAGACTAAAGGAAAGCGATTCTCATTATACCTGAGTGCCAACAGAAGATTAATTGGACATGGCTAGAAAACTTTGTATAAAGTTAGAATTATTCTATAATGCTACTGAATTGTTTTCGGGAACAAAATATCCAAATTCACACAGTTGCTTTAGCACTATGTCTAATATAAAGTATATTTTATCACTATAGATGTTTGACTTAAATGAAGTTATTCAGACTATAGTCGAGCAGATGATGGAAAAGTTGAATTCTTGTTAGTCTATGGTTGGAGATATTGTTGCAATGTTATATGTATTGAACCTAAGATACAATATGGATGGGGTTGAATATATTTATAATACATTGTGCGATGTTCAAGCTCAAGAGCATATATATAACATGAAACAATTATGGTATCAATTGTTTAATGATTGTTAACTAAAAATGGAACAAACTCATGATCAGAATCTTAGTATACAACAAACTAATGATCGAGATCTTAGTAGTGTAGGCATTTCAACTCTGGGTTCAGTTTTAGGTTCGACCTCATCTTTTAACCCATTATTAACACGTTCTCTTTCAAATTTTTTGAAAGAGAAAAAGACTAAGACGACTTCTAATATGATAGAGTTAGATAAATATTTCACCGAAGATTGTATGCCTAAAACTGAAAGTAAGCACTTCGATATATTGTTATATGGGAAGAAGTGTGGCAATACTTTTCCAATCTTGCAAGTTATTGCACTAGACTTATTAGCTATTATATCACACACCGTTGCTTTGAAGTATGCTTTTAGTACTATTGGTCAGGTTATTACTCTTATCATGCTCGACTTCTTCGTCATAATGTGGAAGTCCTTATATGTGCCCAAAGTTGGTTAAATAATGAATACATTGATGACATATTCTTTCTTTTTAATATAACAAATTTATCTATTTTTATATTATCTTACATAATATTGTGTTTAATTTTTTGTTAATACAACAAGTATTAATGCGGAAGCTACTAGTCAAATTAATTGACCAGTTGCACGTTATTTTGATCAAATATATGAAGATGAAGGTATATTTAAATATTCATTAAATATTACCATGTCCTCAATATTCATTTAATTTTAATATTACATAATTAAATATAATATTTGTACATATAGATGATTTGATCCAAACTTTTAACAATCTTAGAAACAAGTACAACGATTAGCTGCTCTCTTAGTCTCCAGTATCCAAGCTTCATTTATCCATCATGATATTATATTCATTTTTGTAAATTGTATCATTTCTTCCAAAATGATTTGGATAATCATTCGTGCACATAGTTAAGAATGCTATAGTTAATGAATTTATGGTTTTACCATTTCTCTCTTTTAATAATTAATAAATTATTTAAGTAAAATTGAAAATCCTAATTAATTGAATTGAAATTTGTTACTGTAATTAATTTAATGAATTTTTCTACAAATTCCTAATCAATCGAATTAAAATTTCTTATTAATTATTTATCTATATAATCGTATGTTTCGATGAAAAATTATTATTAAATTCAAATTAATTAATTCAACTTAAGCATTTTTAAATATGCACTTTTTGAACATATTATTTTAGAGATTTTTAGCTTGAATGTATTATTACATAGAAATAAACTATTTTACCAAACGTAAACCCTGTCTATCCTTTGTAAGATGTATTTTACCTCATATAATGTTACTTTTATCTCTTTAATTTGATTAACAGTAAATTAATCATTATTTTATTTTTACTTAATACATACATATTTTAATTAATTCTGATTGGTTAGTTACTCATAACTTATGTTTAATTAATATTTTTAATTTTATATAATTTTTTTTCTATAATTTATAGATAATTTCATCTTACGTATTATTATAAATGATTATGCTATAATTTGTAATTTAAGAATTAAAAAAATGTGAAGTGATTGATTCATTTTAAAATTTATATTAATACATATAATTTGTAATTTAGGAAATCAAAAAATGTAAATATTTAAAGGTATTTAAATTGGTATAATTAATTATATATAATCAATTATTTTGTTAATATAAGCATATAATATTACTATTCATTTATATGCCCACTTATTTAGATTTTAATTATATTAGCTGATTATGAACAAGTAAGTAAAATATTTTGTTTAAACTTTATATTATTCAATAACATTTTATTATTTTTATGATTTATAAAAAGATAAAAAGTGATTAATTTTGTACCAAGTAACCATATTTTATTTTTTTATATTTTATAAAAGGACAAAAAATGATTAATGTTATCGCGGATTGTTTTTATAATATTTATCAATAATAACTAAAAGTTAAATAATATAACTTTATTAAATAATATAACCCTCCGAGCCGAGCCACGGGCCAGTTACCGTGGCCTGCCCGAGCCAAGGGCCAGGCCCGGGATAACTATTGATCTCAAGTACGCGCCAACTTTTCTCAGTATCGAATTCTCGTGGGAATACACCTGACGTTCGAAAAAGCATTGCTTAAAGTTCTGCGGGTCCCACAAGAACTACGTGTAGGTCAACCTGATGGGTGATAGGTTGACCGAAAGACGTGGCATGCCAATCATGGTGAAGCAACTTATTCTTCCCTGTTGGCCGGTACAGACAATCATTCATCTCCGTTCTTCTTCTCCTTCTCAAGGCCTAAAAAGAAACTTCAAGCTTTCTGTCTCTCTCTCAATCTCTCAGTGATGTACCAAGGAGATTACACCTACTACCAACACCCTCACCTGCAAAACCCTAACCCTAACAACCCTAATTCAATTGATCCCCCCCAAAGCTCATACGCATCAGCGCCACCGTTCGCCGCCAGTTACGGCGGCTACGATTCCTCCGCTTATACCCCGAATTGCCCTCCTTTCTCTCAAGCCCTCGATTCCGTTCCTTCTCCTTCGTCGGCACCATCTTATACTCCTCCGACAATAACACCTAACAATCAACAACCGATACCACAATCACAGCCAGGTTTCCCCCCCTATGATCCGCATGTGCCCTATCAGCAACCATTTTACCCTCCGTACGATCAGCATCATACGGCTCCCAATTACGGGCCTCCACCGCCTACGTCCACCTCAATCTTATCCAATCCTAGTTCGAGCGCAAACCCTACATACTCTTCTTTGTACGATGCACCGTACAATGTAACAGGATCAACTGTCCCACCTGTCTACGATAACCCTTACGAGACAGGTGGGTATTTGGAAGAAAAGTTCGGGAGCTTTGGTCAGACCAGGTTCGACAAGCGACCCGAGAGCCGATTCGATTTGGGTCTTGACGATGGGTACGGAGATGGCGTTTATGCGTATGATGGCGGGAAACTGGAGCCTTATGGAGCGAGAGGGACCGCGCCAAAATCGTCGACGTGGTCTGGGTTTGATGACTATGGGAGAGCGATTAGCTTCCCTTCCATCACGGACTCTTCTGTAAATTCAGGTTCGGGGTCGCCTAAGGTTGTTAGAGCTGTGCCTAAAGCAGAGACTCAACAGGATGTGAAAAGCGCGGTCCAGAAGTTTAGAGTAAAGTTGTTAGCTGAAAGTGTGGGACAGACTACCATCGACGTTCTTTGCCAGGTAATGCGGTTTATGTTCATGATTTGCATGTTTTAGTGTGTTGGTGATAGTATTTAGTAGTTAGAATTACTGCTGCTTTCAAGTTCTGTCATGGATTACCGTTTCTGGTTTATAATTGCAGTTTTCCTGACATCGGTAGTGATTTAAATCTCGTTTATTTGTGTAGATTGGATTGGATGGAATCCGTATGCTTGATCCTAGTACTGGGCGGACTTTGAGAATATATACTCTTGAAAATATCACGAGATGTGAAGTAAGTTTATTGAATCTTTGGATTTCTTAGCTTGTTTGGGAGCCTTCGTTAGGTCTAACTTTTGGGGTGATATTGGTGTCAATATTTTTTAATTTGTAGATTGTCGATGCATCTATTTTGGCATTCTGGTCTAAGAGTTCTGTGGATATTGAACCGAGGCGTATCAGATTGCAATCAAACAGTTATACGATAACTACCCTTCTCGACACTGTGACAGCAGCTACTGTGCAGGTTGGTCAGCCTAGACACCTAATGTTCTTCATGTTTTCGTATTATGCAGTTGCCATAATTTTACTTAGTGATTCAATCTTTTTAGTTATGTCAAAATGGTTAGTGCCCAAAAACAAAGAGTGGGATTAGTATTGGGCATATGTGTGGTATTTCGAGTATGCCTACGGTAGAATGTGGCGCCAAAAATTATGCTGGAACTAAAATGTTTGTGTGCAGGCCAACCTCACCATTTTATTTCTCTTGTTCTAGTTTTGGCTAGACATTTTTGGTAACTTGGTAGAATCTGGTTTGACTGTGAATGAATTTGGGGATTGTTGTGTTGCACCATATTTTGTTACGTGTCTTTTGATGCTTTGGGTTAGAGCTACTTACTATTTTAATGATCAAGTTACATTAGGCTCGGTTTTTTACTTTTACTTAAAGAAAAAGGGATAGTGAAGCATTTTATTTCTCTTTTTTTACTTTTAAATACAGCTCAAGGAGATGGGTGGACCTAGCAGGACTTCGGATTTGTCTAAGACAACTGAACAGCCTACAGAGAAGAAAAAAGGATTTGATTGGATGAACTTGATGAAGCCAAGCAATGAAGAGAAGGATCATTGGGTAAATCAAAGCTTTATGAAAGATATTTGTTTCACTGTTTATCTTGTTACAATTTAATTTTTCAGTTATTATGGGTCCCCTGATCACTGTCAACTTTTTATCTTTCTTCCCGTTCTGGAATAAAGAGTATTTTAGTAAAGGGGATTGCAGATGGAGAAGTGGTTTAGAATGGTTGACATTTTGATTCATAAACTATAAATTATTTATCTTACGTTTATGATCATGTATATGTAGGTCCCCGATGAAGCTGTTGCAAAGTGTACAGCTTGTGGCACTGATTTTGGGGCTTTTGTCCGCAAGGTAAATTAATAGTTCATGGCTGTTGGAACGTTGTTCACTGTTTGTATCACTTCTGTAGTATATTTAATAACTAGTCCTTTTCCTACGTTTCCCAGCACCATTGCAGAAACTGTGGAGACATTTTCTGTGACAAGTGTACCCAAGGAAGAATTGCTCTTACTGCTGATGAGAATGCACAGCCTGTTAGAGTTTGTGACTGCTGCATGGTAGACTTCCATCTTTTAGACTCAAAAATTTGACATGCAATTTCTCTTAGGACTTGTTGTTTTCTTTATATAGCTCTGTGACATAGAATGGGGTATTTTTACTATAATTCTTTTCTGGTGCATTTTTGCTATAATGAATGGAGATGAACCTCATAGTTTGACCATATTTAGATTACACAAGATCTTAGAGGCTATGTAGTTAGGTTTGTGTATCTCCATGACATTTAGGCTCATTCTCAAATTTTGTGGGTCAGGAAATATACAATTTCTGAAATATCACCTAAGGCCTTAATTTACTGTCTAACAGATTTTTAGGTGGGTAAATTATGATTGTGTAAGTTTCCCATTTTATTATCTTTCAGGCAGAAGTAACTCAGAGGCTGAGTAATGCTAAAGAAGCTGCCAATATACCTGCTGGGTTGCATGTTCACGAGGATCTTGCCAGGAAGCTTCAAGTAACACTAGATTTCCTGCTATACTTGCGTTAAACAATCTGATATGAATTTTAGTTTTAGTTGTTTCTAATACTTAATCGGATCACCTTTTACAGGAGGAGCTGGAAAAGAACCGAAAAGCATCATCAGGTAATACCTTTTTTTGACGGTTGATGTTTGTCTTCTTGATGGGTGGAACTCTGTTTTGTTTGTGGTTCTTTTTGACAATTTAGCTTTTAACCTTTGTTCAAACTGTATCTGGGTAACTTTACATCATTTGTTTTACAGGATCCAAGTCCGATGTATCTGGGAGGCGAATGAAGGAAGTTGCATGCCCAACTTGCACTGTCCATTTACAGGTTCAAATTCTTGCGGCATACAATGTTTCAGAGAGATGGATTTCCACACTGTGTGTTTAGACACCTGACAATATGATCACTTCTGTGTAGGTTCAAGTTCCCAGCTCAGGATCGGAGACGATCGAGTGCGGAGTGTGTCAACACCCATTTCTCGTAAGTGCTCATTGATTGCGAAGCCTAGTTCGTCGTACTACTCAAATGCCAGCCATTTATTCCAGTAGGCTTTTCCAGTATTGGTGTGGACTGTTTGGAGCCTGATTTTGGGCTTTATGACACATTTAAACTGGGTCTAGCGAGAACTAATCTTGTACAGGAGATTATATATTCAACAACTGACATTATGATGTGAAATAATGCTTCTAGGAGTTACACAGGTTTGTTATTTGTGTCATGAAGCTACCATTTTATTGTGCTTCCCTGTGATCAAATAAGCATTTGCTCATTTCTGAAATTGAGTGGTTGTTTTCGGAAGTGAGACCATAATCAAGTTTGTGTTGATTGGGCTTTAGGTTGGGTTCAGATTTGGAAAGTCGGCTCAAACTGTATGAACTTCACCACCAAAACATTATAATTTCTTAATTAATTATAAAGATTTTAAATTTTAAATTTTTTTATTTGATCATTTTGAATTTTTATTGAAGTGTTTATATATAAAAAATCAGATAACTTATTTTAAAATATTATCTATTAATATTTTATTAATATGATTATTGAAACAGCCTCTTTATGAAATAGGGGAAAGATTGTGTAGTTTCGGATTTTTTCAGAAGTCAGACTTTAATTTAGTGTTGGATGATGTTTTATTAATATAATCAACTGATATTAAGAAAGATTGTGATGTTCTTTTTCAACTTTTTCTATAATAATTTTTAATTCTCTCTTATGTGGATTTAAAATTATATAAAAAATTATGTAACTCTTTTAACTATCAATCTTTACTTATTTTTTAAAGTAAATAAAAAATTAGTAGAGAAAATTTAAACTGAATTTTACTATTTTTAAATTTTTAAATTTCATTAAAAAATTTTAAAAGATTAGAAACCAAAATAAAAAATCTAAAAATTTCACACTTTATAAATTATTATGTTCTAAAAATAAAATTGTTATAACTTTGAGTATTATATGAACTCTCCAAAATAAAACTATAAGAAAATATAAAATGCATTACCTTATATACAACTTAATTTAAATTGAATATTTAAAAAATATGATTTACTGTGAAAATAAAAATAATGTACAAATTAAATTAAAAAATTTAAAAATATAAAGAAAATTGAAACAAAATTTGTAATTTATATGTTGTAGATGGGGACAATCCACGTCAGCATTTGTTAATGTACTTAATAGTATGAACTCCAGTATTCATGTGACGGTACGGCCGTTTATGGCATAAAGGTTGGTATTCGAGTGGTCCTGTTCGACAGCTAAGCTAATTCAGTTTTGAAGACAGAAAGTAAGGTTGGAGCATTGTCTTCCCGTTAACGTGTTGGCCATTTTCGACAGCTAAGCTAATTCAGTTTTGAAGATAGAAAGTAAGGTTGGAGCATTCTCTGTCTGTTAACATTTAATTTTGGTTCAGATAAATTTAATATAAATATATAAATAAGATTTAATGCAATAAGGTACGAACTGAAGCAAAGGATTGATCCCAAAAATAGAAGCCAACTTAAGAACTCCAACTTGTGCATTGCGGGTACCACGAACCCCACTTAGATCACACCTTGTTTAAAAAATCCACCTACTGTACTCTACATAAACAGAGCCAGACGAAGGTACTTGTACTTTAAGTTCGGCAAATAGAGAAAGCATGTCTTTGAAAATAGGGTCGGAAAATAAGTTTGGGACCGGTTCTATTTGAACAAGTTTCGAACTGAGTTTGAGTTTTTTCTTTTTGGAAATTTTCAAGTTTGAAGTAGGACTAAACTAAAATTTTTTAAGAAAAATAATGTTATTTTTAATTTTAAATTAAAAGAAAAAGAAACACATTGGATTAGACCGGGTTCAATCAAACTTTGGACCCCTCAAGTTTGCTTAGGCTCGGGTTGTGTGTTCGGAGCTCAAGCTCAGGCTAAAATTTTTTGGCCGAGCTAAGGATTGCGCTAGCCTGACTTAGTATGACCCATTATGATCCCTATTTAAAATAAAATCTTGTATAAAGAAATAACATCTAAATTTCAAGTCGATTTAAAATTAATAGAAAAAATTGAAGTCAAATTTTTAGATTTAAAAAACATTTTAGTTTGTGAATTTAAGAATTTTAATATTTAAAGTACTTCAATTTGATTAGTTATATCAAAATAATATGATTTTGCATCAACTCAATTTTAGGCTCAAATTATCTTAAAATTTACCCAGTGCGTATCTAAAAAATAACAACTGTGGATTTGTCCACTTCAATAAAAGAGTCTTGAAGTTTCTCATTTTGATCAATTAGATCAAAATAATATCATTTTGCAACAATTGAAGTCCAGGCTTAAGCTATCTTGGAGCTTCTAGGTCAACTATCTATTACCAACACTTCTCATATATGGACTTAGACTTTCTAAAGATCTGCATTGGTTTCTTACACAAGAAGTTTATATTTTAAGTTGACTTAATTACACTGAATCTCTATGTAATTTAACTTCTTTTTTTCATTTGAATTCTTCTATTTTTGAATACCATCATTTACCTCATTATTTACCTATCACATATACATCTTCACTTCATATTTACTTAATTTTTGTCCATTTATAATTTCAAACTCAGTTGTACTGAAACTTAATAATTCCAATATTACATTGTTTTAAATAAAAAATTAATATAAATAAATAAATTATAACTGAAGAAATACACGATAATTATAAGGAGTGATAGTTTTGAAAAATATAAAGATTAAAGTGAAAAAAATCAAACTACAAAGATTTCCGGTATATTTAACCCTTTATTTCTTATAAAATAAGATTAATGGCTCCTCTTATTTTATTTCTAATCTTATTTAAGGGGATTATGGAAATATCAACATAGTTCCAAAGTCTCATCTTTTCTATTATATCAAATTTCTTTTTTTAGGTGAGTATTGATTGATATGTGAGTATCAGTCACTAACAAAATAATTGATGCATAACTTTCAATCATCAAATCTTTGTGTACGGTGGAACTTATATATATATAAAACGGGAATAGGTAATCTGAACTTTATATATATACGAACTCACAAAAATTAAATGGATGGATGCTCATAGAATAAAGTAGGAACTTTATATATATATAAGGTTCAGATCACCTGTTCCCGTTATATAAGGTTCCTACTCTGTTTCATGAGCATCCATCCATTTAATTTCTATAGGTTCTATTTATTGAATAGATAAATGTTCATAGAATAAGGTAGGAACGTAATAATGAAAACAAGTGATCTGTTCTTATAAAATAGGGATGGAACAGAATAATAAGAACATATGATCTATTCTCATATATGTATGTATAATGTATGTATATATATATCATCATCATCATAGTACATTTGGAAATAATCTCTTTATTAGTTAAAAATAAGCCTATTATTAGATTTTTTCAAATCTCGCATATCAGCAAGAATTTTACTGAATTATTATTGTTATTATTATTGTGATATATTATATGGGGTTACCAAGAAACATAAATGATGGTTAGTTAAGTTGTATCTTCATATAAAGTTTTCAATATAGATAATTAACATGATTCAATTTCTAAACATTTTTGTGCATAATGGATTTTTTTAGGATATATTTCTAAATAAATTTGTCAATTAGTATAAATATAGTAAAAAACCTCTCAATTGCTATTTTTAATGGTTTTTGAACTTTAATTAGGAAGTTAATAAAGACAAAACTTATTAAATTTGCCAATTACTATTAATATTTAATACCATAAATAGTAAAAATATTATTTCCTTATTTAAAAATAATAGTACTGACCATATAATTAATTTCTTATTTTTATAGTGTAACTAAATAAATCTCCCACTACAATCAATAAACAGTAAATAACTTATAATCCTATCCAATAATAAGTTTGATCCAAGTAATCGTTTAAAGGTTCCTAAGAGTTTAAATAACTCATAATCCTAAAATTTTAGGCAATTAGAGATTCTTAAGTAACTTAAAAATACTCTTATAGGGTATAATAATTTTTATTATATCTTTTAATCAATTTTATTTTTATTTTTGTTGTTTAAAGTAGCCTGTGCAAAGGTACAATTAGTAATTACTCTTCAACTAGAAAAAGACTTCCAACAACTTGGGCATGCCTAAGATCACTTCTCATGCTCTTTTTTTAATTAACCAAGTACAAGGTGGTCCATAGGTTAAAGAGATCAAGCAAATATCTCCAAGAAATTGGTGCATATGAAGTTATGAACCCTTTGGAATACTGAATTAAACTAAAAGCTACCCATCAATCAATTTCTGGTAGTTCACCCAACAAGCTAGCTAGCTAGCTGGAGCAATATGCACCCCACACTTGAACTATTCAACTTTGGTTAGTACCAAAGTTATACATCTATCCATCCATACATATTAGACCCTTTTAAGCGTCACATTAATCACCCTTTATTTTCCTTAATACAATCATAATCAAATTAGGAGGTGATTAAGATGAGCATTATCTGCAATAGAGGTAGTCCACCAACTTCTTCGAAATATGAGCCACTTCATTTCTAATCACGAGAGGAAGCATCTTAGCTTTTCATGATCTCCAAGACTATTAATAGTAAAAGAGAGATGATTATCAAAGTTGAGTTTTGGTTATTATGTATTAATTTATTGTTAAACTCTTACAACTTATTTTTTTTTATATTGTACATATTTTTATCCTAATTTTTTCTGATGTACACTAAACAAAATTTAAAATATCATAAATAATATATGTAACTTTTGACATTTTTATTATTTTGAAGCATCAAAATTTGATAGGTAAACAATGACTAAAAAACTCAATCGATCTAATTGGCAAAAATTTAAACGTCTAATTTTTCGGTTTAATTTACTATAATAGCTCTTATTGTTAAAAACTGATTAGTTTATTAATCAATTGATCAATTTTTATAAATTAATAAATTCTTATAAAATAAAATAAATCTATTAATTTTTATTTAACAATATCTTTTTTAATTAAACTTCAAATTTTTTTATGGATAAAAAAAATCTCTTTCAGTTATATTTTAAATCTTAAATTTTATTTAATTTTTAGTCAATTTTATAACAGTTTAAAGGTCAGTTAAATTTTTAAACCTTAAACCTCTTGTCTTATCAATTTAACTTGCAGTTCAATTTTTAAAACATTACAGGTAAATGAAAAAAATGTAAGAAATTCTTTTTTGGGAGGTAATTATTTTGTTTTCTTAAGATGACACCTTTGTTTATTGTAATGAATTTCGTATTGTATCAATCGAAAAATAGTATAAAATGAGATGTTTCAGTACCGAATTCAAATACCAGTTTGTTTCACCCAGTACCATTCTGTACTACCTTCTTCTTCTTCTCTTTATTTGTTCCCATACTCTCACTCTCTTCTTCAGCATCATCTCTTTTCATTAATAATAATATAATATTTAAATTCATATAGTAAATAATAGTTATATCTTTTCTACAAAGAATAATAAAAAATATGTTAAAATTTGAAAATCAAGAGGCTTCACGACTTTGTATTTCTTTTAAAGTTGTTAATATATATATAACAATATTTTATTATTAATAACAATTACACATTAAGAAAAAATATATATTTTTATTAATAAAAATTAAATATTAAGATAGAAATTATATTTTATTATTGATAATAACTATTCTTTTTATTTGATATTTTGATGTAATTATTGTTTATTATACGATAAAATTGTAATATTTTAAATAATTTGTATTTTTCTTAATTTTATATTTTTACGATGATAAAATAATCTTTTTCATATTAATTGTGATTATTATTTATACGTAAAATATGTGAGAATAATATTTAAAATAATATTAAATTGTTGTTATTTTAAATTTCTATTATTATAATTTTTTGAGACAATGTTGGTTTAAATTATAAAGTACAATATTGAAAAATTATTTTGCAGTTTTTAAAAAATTTAAAAAATTATTCTATAAATTTAAAAATTACTTAAAATGATAATATTAACTAATATCGATACAATACCCTATCAAAATTTAATATGATACTTCGTACTATATACGTAACGTTGTCTTCTTGTATATTTTTGGAAATAACACCCAGACCTATTCAAATAGTTATCTAAAACTGAGTACGTGTGAAAAAGACGAAAGATGCGTAATTTGACCTTTTGCAAGTTGTAAGTAAAAAGCTATTGAGTAACCTACACAACGACCAATCCATTTATCATTTATGATACTGTTTGTTTTGAGTTTTTCGAACGTGCAATAAAAAGAAATCAAAAAACAAAAATACACAAAAGATTATTTTTTAAATATAAAAACTAAAAGCTTTTAAAAGACAATTTTAATCAATATTTTTTTTGCTTTAATAGACTTAAAATAATATAAACGTTTTTATTATTAAATATCATGAAAAATAAACCTAAAATTAGAGTTTTTTTAAATAAAATATAACATTAAAATATAAAGTCAATGTCAACCGAACCGGTACACAAGATTCTCTGTTTTGTGGAAGTCTAAAGAAGGTTATAATGTACGTAATTTTTTAAATATATTTTTATAAAAAAACTGTTTTCGTGATTTGAATCTATAACTTTATAAATATTAATCTTTCATTTAAATATGATGAAAAATATTAAAATATTTTTTAGTAATTTTTATATTTTTTTATTATCTTTTTGTTCATAATAAAGATGTTTGAAATGTATATGATTTTCATAATAGGTATCTGAAAAAGACCCATGTCCCCTTGTTCATTGATCTTCTTATCTAGTGATTGATGCTTGTAACCACTACTAATCAACTACCTTAATTCACGGATTTTAATTGCATAATTCATTAGCTTCCTATAGCCTTATCTAGACACAATCATGCACAAAGAATATGCAATTTCCACCTGCTAACTTTCTTCTAATGTTTATTCTGTTGCATATGGTAAAAACTTTAACAATCTCGAACGCAACTTAAAACTCGATCATTTCAATAATCTCGAACTCTAAATTCGAACTCAACTCAGAACTCGATCATCTCAAAATTTTGTTTGTTGATTTAGGTTAGAACAGGGCTGATTTTCTCTCATCCACAAACTTTCTTTGTTTTGTTTGAGTAAATAGACACATAATAATACAATTCTCTTGTTACTTTCTTCAATTTCTAGATTAAACCCTTTAAGTATTCCATAATTTTAGCTTGAATCAGCTCTTCGATAACCATAAAATATGATGTCTTCTTCCACATTGTATGCGTACCAAGTAAGGGAACTCTTCCACCATATACTTTTCAAGTCTCGGTTATAAATATGAGAGCCAAGCAACCTTCGTTGAAACATTAACTCCTTACCTCTCTCTTTCTCCTTTTCACTCCATTTTGTTCCCCTAAAAAAGGTGACCAAAAGTTCCAAAACCAAAAATGGTGTTCCCATCACCAACTATCTCTCTTCCTCGTTATATCTTCTCATCATGTTCTCTAACAATACATCTTGCTCTGTTATGCACTGTAAACGCCTTGGTAAAGCTGCCACCTAACTTGACAATTCCTGCAGTATTTGCATTTGGTGACTCCATTGTTGATACAGGAAACAATAACTATCTCCATACCCTGATCAAGTGTGATTTTCCTCCATATGGAATAGATTTCCAGGGAAAGCTTTCCACTGGCAGGTTCTGCGATGGAAAAGTCCCCGTGGATATTTTAGGTAAGGTACCAAACCCACAAGAACTTTCTCTTCCTCAATTGTAGGAACAAGTACATATTGCATTGGAATAGTTTTATAGGTTCTTCCAACACCCTTCTACTGATTACTTCATTTTTAGCTAATACGAAACATAATTTTTTAATTATTTATAGTATTATGACCGATATCTACTAATTGTTGAAACATTGCAGCACTAGAAGGGGAAAGAAGAACAAAAAAGCAATCATCCTCCTCGTACATAAGTTTTCAGGAGATGATTAATAAGGAATTAAAATTCAATGGATAAGGTATAATTAAGAAGATGGGGAAGAGAGTTGTAATCTATGTTGTGGTCCACGACCCAATTTGAGACTTTTACCTGAAGAAATTGCTACAAGTGTATTTATATGCAAGACTGGTCCATCTTCTAAATCAGAAGCTCACTGTCATGGTGGAACAGTTCTTGTTTTGTCGGAAACTTTCCCCGGACAAATTGGAATTTGACTTTAATTTTTGTTTTCCAAGTTCATAACTCTGAATTTCTTGGTTTAATTTCAGCTGAACAACTGGGAATTAAGGACACTGTTCCTGCATATTTGGGCTTAACATTGAAACCTGAAGATCTCATGACCGGCGTGGCTTTTGCTTCAGGCGGTTCAGGTTACGACCCTTTGACACCCAAGTTGGTGGTATGTGTTACGTACGAGCTGGTCTGTAAAACAGTTACATGCATGTTAATTTCAATTTTTATGTCTTAAAAAAATTATTATTTACTTATCTATATTATTATTTAATTATTATGTATTTTTTCGGTATATTTTATTAATGATATTCAATTTTAATACATCGTTCAGATACAAAATTAGAAGAAAATTAATGAAAATATTTTGAATTTTTTTTCAATTTTTATGTTTTGAAAATTATTATTTACTTATCTATATTATTATTTATTTATAATACAATTTTTTGTTATATTTCATTAATTTTATAATTTTTAGAATCTCGAATATTGTTAATATTAAAATTTAACAGATTTAATGCGACATCGTTTTTTATATAATAGCTAAATAATAACATGTATGAAAAAAAGAGATCAAACCACAAAAAGATCTTCTGAATCTAACCCTAAAATAATTCAATTGGCTATTACAGTCAGTCTTGTCGTTATTGGACCAACTGCAATACTTCAGGGATTACGTAGGAAAGCTGAAAATGATTGCTGGGGAGGAGAAATCCAACTTCATTGTAGCGAACAGCTTATACTTAGTAGTAGCAGGAAGTGATGATATAGCAAACACGTACTTTACACTTCGGGCAAGGAAATTACAGTACGATGTTCCTGCTTACACCACTCTCATGGCTGACTCTGCTTACAGATTCTTACAGGTAATCCAATTACTCACTCTCTGTTTCAGTTAGTACCCTATTTGCTTTACTTTTCGTACTTTTCTTTTGGGATGATCATTATCTTTTGAGTGCTTAGATAATAAATCTCTTAGAACATATAATTAACTTATAAATAACATCATCTTACAATGGGAAGTGTTAGCCATTTGGGTCTTAGGTCGACTCTATGTCTGAGTTCAACCAGAGGTCCGAGTTAACTCGATCCTGCCATGCTTCGGGCCACCTCGAACTTCGTATATTTAAACGTGTTTTGGAATTTTATTTTGGCAGGAATTGTACGGTATGGGAGCACGAAGGATGGTAGTTTTAAGTGCACCTCCAATTGGGTGTGTACCATCTCAGAGAACTTTGTCAGGAGGAATAGCAAGAGACTGTGCAGAAGGACATAACCAAGCCGCCAAGCTATTCAACTCCAAGTTGAACTCAAGGTTGCAGTCACTTAGTAGCAGCATTCCTGATGGTAGATTTATATATGTAGATGTTTACAACCCATTGATGGATGTCTTACAAAATCCAAACAAATATGGTAATTCTTTCCTTTTTTTTCCTATCTCTCTCTTTAAATTCAATTATGTTTGAAAATAAAAATTAGATTTTTGTTATAATTTTATTATTAGAAATTGAAAATAGCCCTTCGATTTTCATTAAATTACTTTAACATTTCAAAATAGTATGATCGTTCTTACTGGGAATAATAAATTTAGTAAAAAATTATTTTTAAGAATTCATAATACCATAATTTTAAAAAAAGATTCTTTTAGACTTAGTAAAATTGTAGGATGTGTTTGTATCTTTTGCACTTTTTTTACACCAAAATGTGGGATTTCTTATATTTATAAATGTTCAATCACTTGAATTTTTTTTAATTTGGTGACAAATTTTTAAAAATTTTAATTTAGCGACTAATCTTTTAAAATTTGCATAAATAAGATTACATCGTTGTTTTTACTTATGTGACTAATAGATGGATATCCATATGGTATTTAATAATCACATAACATTATCATAAATAATATTTTTGATCTAATTTATATCATTTTTAAAATATTAGTTACTAAATTGAAAACTTTAAAAAATTTAAACACTTAATTAAAAAAAACTAAATAATTAGACACTTTTAAATAAAAAGATGATCCTATCTTTTTATAATTTGTAATTATGGTCAATTTTTTTGGGAAAAAAAAACTTATTGTATGACCCATGAACAAGAAGACATGTACTAAAAAGCCAAAGGACAACATTTTTGCTTGTGTTTCAGGTTTTGAAGTGTCCCGCAGAGGATGTTGCGGTACAGGAAACTTGGAGGTCTCTATCCTGTGTAATCAATTCACTCCTCCTTGCGGAGATCCTTCTAATTATGTGTTTTGGGATAGTTACCATCCCACGGAACGGGCATATAGAACACTCATAGAGCCAGTTGTGACGAAGTACATAGGTTTACTTGTCTGAGTCCAAGTTCTCGAGTCCGAATTGGACCCTGAGCCTGGATTTAAACTGGAGACACACTTGCCATTACGAGTTGTGCATCGTATGCTTTTCTTTTCTTTCCTTTTCTGTCACCCATCCAAGTGGGAGAGTCACTGTCAATCCTTAAAAAAGATGTCCAGTTACCACTTACCAACTATCTGTAACCTAACTTTTATATGAGTTTCAGCTTTGTTCTTCAACGTTCATATGAGTTGCAGCTTTGTTCTTCAACGCTCATGCTCAACATACTTTTGAGTACCCTTTTTGGTATAGTTTTAAGGTTCTCATTTTTTTAACATTTCTGGTCGAGAAATTGAAAGAAAGTGAAATTATTATTATTTTAATTATTATCTTGATATTTTAAATTCCAAATTGCAGATTACATTACAATTATGCGAATTGCAAATATTACAATCAAAAACTTAAATTTTATGAAAGAAATCGAATAATTCTTGCTTTTAATTCATCTGTTACGGATTTTAGGTAATAATTAAAAACTGAACCTGTGGTTCAACTGTAAAAATTTTGAACCGTCTAATATTTCTGTTCAATTTATTTAAATAGCTCTTGTTTTTAAAATTGATTAATTTATTAATTAATCGATTAATTTTGATAAATTAATAATTCTTATAAATAAAAATAAATCAATTAATTTTCATCTAATAATTTATTTTTTATTAAGCTTCAAATTATTCTAAACATAAAAATAATATCTTTCAATCATATTTTAAATTCTTTAATTTTATTTAATCAATCTTATCAGTTTAACTTGAGGTCTGATTTTTAAATCATTCATTTTAGGTTAATGAAACAGAAATTAGAGAACTCATTTATGTGGTCTGTCCTTAGAGATTTTTGCCAGAATTAAGGTAGTCTCGCAGAAACACAATTATAAGTTGCTGCTCACCTACATTTGGTAGGTTTATTTAAGGCTGTCTGGTTGTTGGAAATTTAATATCATGGGTCGGTGAAATTTATATGGAGACTTTATATTTTGTGTGGTTCCCATGTGCTCTATGGGTAGGTGACATAACTCCAAACTTACCACTTAATTTTTTATTTTTTAAAAGGAATAAATATACTTTATTTTTATTTCAAAATTTTTTAATTCAATTATTAAGATTTAGATATCACTCGATACCTTATGTAGCATTCAAGTTAGAGATGCAAGCCATTATAAATTATTTAAAAGACAACTTACTTAACATTTTTAAATTTCAATAATTACCCGAAACATGTTTAAACTTGTGTTAATTAAGGTTGACAATAGCTTGGACTGAACACGGCATTTATGACCTTTAAGATAGTTAAATTTGATTTGAATCATTAATTTTATATTAGTTCAATTTGATTTCTTATTACCAAATAGGTTTAAAAAATTATCATTATGTGTAGACTTGGTGCTTTTTCCCCCGAGTTGGCCTTAAGTTCAAATGACTATAAATTAAACAACATCATTTTGTTATTTTTAAATTAAATTAAATAATTTAAAATAAAAGTTTTTAAACTTAACTCAAGTCTAATTAATTTTCCGACCACTTGAAACTCTAAAACCCGAATCCTTATAAATATTTTCGAGTTAAGCCCGACTTAATGTCACCACTACTCATGATGACATTCGAGTTGGATCTACGGGTTATTACAAGCTATTTGTCTAATTTAAATATAATTGTTCTCAGTAAATTTTTTTAGTAAAGTTTAATTAAAATTTTTTAATAATTAAATCATTGAAATAAAATGAAATATTATTTCCAAATATGTCAGATAATGTAATGGTGATTGATTGATGTATACGCATGTGCATTATCTTTACCAGTCAAAATATGATTAAAGGATTCTTATGACTAAAAACGAGATAAGGACGAGGCAGGAGGAGACCAACTGCAGTCTCTTCTGGTCTAGTTTGGTCTGGTCATTCATAACTGTAACCACTGTCTGATGTTCCCATACATGTCAAAACTGATACTAACAGCATTCTTCTTCCACCACAAGAAGGTACCAACGGTAATCTTATGGTTATCAAGTCCATGCCAACCCATCACGTCCACGTATTTATGCTGATTGGTTAATCTTAAGCCTAAAACACCTACTGTATCATTTGTTTCCGTTGTTAATACAAGTTAAAGATTGCAACAGGACCAACGGGGCTTGAGCTATACTTTTTTGTGTGTGGCTCGACTCTAACATGAAACTTGATCCAATGTGAAACATTTAGCTCAAGTTGGAATCTGATTAGATCCAAAGCAAAGCTCCGACTCGATTGAATTTCAATAGACTAAATAACATTTTTTTAATAACATGCAAAATAACCCATACAATTGGATTGAGATAGGAATTTTTGTTGTCGTCATGCTTAATTTGAAAACTCAAACCCATAATCTCCAACACTAGAGAGTAATCTCATTTATTAGTTGAACCACCTCTTAGAGGAAGCAAGTCTACTAATTAATGATTAAAAAATTCAACTGATTCAACTGTGAAAATTTTGAACTGATTGATTTTTTTATTTAATTTTTAATTTTTTGGTATAATTTATTTTAATAATTTTTATTATTAAAAGTTGATTATTTTATTAATTAATCGGTCGATTTCATAAATTAATCAAATTTTATAAATAAAATTAATTAAATTAAAATTTAGCAATTTTTTAAATTAAATTTTAAATTATTTGATTAGCATAGAATCCCAAATTCAATCATACTTCAAAAATTTTGTCTTGCTAACTTATTTTGTATCTTTTAAAAGATAAATATGTATATAAAAAATGACGAAATAGTAGACAACAAGATGGGGACTCGGACACCGAAGCATGTGATAAACCAAAATTGGCAACAACAAGATCGGGACTCGGGCACCGAAGCATGTGATGGATCAAAATTGGCAACAGGTGACATTAAATGTGGATGGACGCAGAAAAAATGTAGTGAAGATCTGAAGCTGTGGTTTCAATTCTATTATCACCTTATCATGAAAAAGGATTTCTGATTATTTGGGTGGGTTTTTTAAGGATGGCAAGTATATCCAATGTTTTAAAACTCGACTAAAAGTTAAATATAAGAAGTTTAAGGTTTAAATAATTTAATTAGTATTAAACTATCATAAAATTTATTAAAGGTTGAATAAAATAAAAAGTTTTGAAATATAATTACAAGAGACTGTTCTTACTTATTAAATAATTTGAAATTTAATTAAAAAAGAAAACTGTCAAATAAAAATTAATTGATTTATAAAAATTGATTAATTTACGAAACTAACTGATTAATTAATAAATTATTCGATTTTTAACAATACAAGCTATTAAAGTAAATTAAACTAAAAAATTAAAAATTAATCCGTTTAAAGTTTTTGTAGTTGGACTGATCGAATAAACGTTCAATTTCATATAATAGTGAAAAGGATATGATGACTTTGAACAAATTCAACATAAAAGTGTATGAAATATTTTAATTTAATTAGCGTCTTAATTTAATTTAGAGTCAACAAGTAAAACTTGAATTAAATATTGTACAGATTGAAAAAACTCGAGCTCAAGAGGTTCGACCCGATTTCAAGAAATAGCATTTTAGTTTGAAATTTAAAAAAGTCTGAAAATAAAAATCGTAAAACTTGATAGGCTTAGACTCGGGACATACAGTCAAATTCAAATAATAACAACATTCAATAAGAATCCCGTTGAAACGCAGAGTCTTGAGAGGTCTAGTAGAAATATTGTTTTCAACGTATCTATATGTAAAATAATGATAATAAAAAATATAAATAAATACATATAAAAAACAATAATAGATATTCAAACTCCAATGGCTCCAATCCTTATTTGTAACTCAACTGGACTTTTTGGTCTGACCAGAAGCCCAACGTTACTTGTTAGATTTTCAAACTAAATCGAAACTGAACAGCCTGATCCGATTGAACCTTACAATCTCGTATTTTGAGTGATCAACTTTACATATCAGATAACATGTTGTATTAACAGATTTAAACATATCTGCATTCCCGATCAATCGTCTCTTAGATGAATGATAACGTGCATCAGAAACAAACCTGCAGACTGACAGACATTTGTCTGTATGATGAACTGGTCGATCCATCCTCCATTGGAGGTTGCTATAAATGACATTTATTGATCGAACCTTTTTTCTAATAAGCATATGAACTATAAAATGATGATCCAATGACTGATCCCACCATTTTCCGATTCCCAAACTTGGACTTGAATGAGCCAACCAAACAGTAATTATTACTCTCTGCCATCACTAATGAACCCTAGTCTGAAAAACCAGTTGCTTTCTCAACCTCTCCTTTGGCTCCACCTTTCTCTTCTTGTTCTTCTCAGTTGCTTCACTGAAGCTCTAGTCAAGCTTCCCAAGAACGAAACCGTATCAGCTGTAATAGCTTTCGGAGACTCCATTGTTGATACAGGAAACAATAACCGTTTCAAAACGCTGGCCAAGTGCAACTTTCCACCTTATGGACGAGACTTCATTGGAGGAGTACCCACTGGAAGATTTTCCAATGGAAAGGT
>JANQBM010000006.1:1009344-1019558 GCA_025594535.1 Erythroxylum domingense | reverse complement strand
CCAACTATCTGAACATAAAGAGTTTGCTGGATCTCACTTGTCAGACAGTAGCAGACATGATCAAGGGCAAAACTCCAGAAGAGATCCGCAAGACGTTCAACATCAGGAATGACTTCACACCAGAGGAAGAGGAGGAGGTTCGCAGAGAGAACCAATGGGCCTTTGAGTAAAAATTATAAGAAAGAACGTTTATGAATTCTGTTTCCTTGATTTGTTTCTGTACTAGGGGGTTTCGGGTTAATGTTATGCAAGCAATTGCAAAAACAGTGACCTAGCTTCGTGTAATATGGTATTAGACTGGTTCGTATGTAGTGTTGTACTTTAAAGTACGCTATAGTATCCTCTGTGACACAACGTTCTTGAGCATTTTGGAAATCCCTCTAGTTTTTTGAATTTCTGTATCTGAAACTGATGGCCCTGTTAGCTCTCAATTGCACAAGACCAGTTCATTTTACATTAGGAAGAAACCAAGTAAACTCGGCTTTTTTTATCGAAGGGTCAGTTCGATTTTGTTTTTATTTTTGGTAGAGATAAATTAAGCTAAATTATAGAATTACACATGATCGGCTAACCCTCCCATCACTTCTCGTAACTATTTGTCTTTTCTTCCAAGTCTTATTGCTTGCAACAAATGGAATTCGAGCTTTATAATTATCATTACTCCATGTAATCCACCCAAAAACCTCTCCCTCCGTTAAACTCGCAGAAAAGCTTACCTGGTATCTCAATTTCTGACCATTCCTCTTAAATCGTAGCTCATCAGGAACCACCTTGACATGTAATGTAACAGATGACACCTGAACGGTTGGTACGTACGTTGTTTCAACGTCTCCTCCAACGTTTGTTACAGTTCTTGTCACATTCCTGCAAGGTTTTGTTCGGAGATTGGAAACAGATATAGAAGGGTAGTTGATGTTGGATTTTGAAAATTTTCACGTTTCGAGTAAGACTCGAGTTATTTTGTCCATTTATAATTTCAAACGCGGTCGTATTGAAACTTAATAACTTTAATATTACATCGATTTAAATAAAAAATTAATAAAAATAAATAAAATATAACTGAAGAATTACATGATAATTATAAGAAGTGAGAGTTTTGAAAAATATAAAGATTAAAGTGAAAAAAATCAAACTACAAAGATTTCCAGTATATTTAAAGTGAAAAATATAAAGATTAATGGCTCCTCTTAATTTATTTCCAATCTTATTAAAGGGGATTCTGAAAATACCAACATAGTTCCAAAGTCTCATCTTTTTGATTAATTTAATTCTAAAAGTATCAAATTTGTTCTTATTATGTTTCATGAGCATCTATACATTTAATTTCTTTAGGTCCTATTTATTAAATAGATGGATGTTCATAGAATAGGGTATGAACTAAATAATGAGAACAAGTGATCTATTCTCATATATATATATATGTGATTCTCACATATATATATATATAAGAATAGATCACCTGTTCTCATTATTTAGTTCCTACCCTATTTTATGAATATCCATCTATTTAATAAATAGGACTCAAAGAAATTATATGGGGTACCAAAAAATTCTGGGAATGGAGAAACTTATTTGGCCAGCACTTTATCCCTTACGGGCTGACTTAGTGCGAATGGAGATTAATCTAGGTATGGATCGCTTAAAGGCGTCTTCTCATAGTTAGGATCTTCTTATGACACCTCGTGGGCTAACAAAAAAAAGACATAAATGATGGTTAATTAAGTGTATCTTCATGTAAAGTTTTCAATAAAGATAATTAATATGATTAAATTTCTAAACATTTTTCATTTCAAGTGCATGATGGAATTTTTTAGGATATATTTCTAATTAAATTTGTCAATTAGTATAGATCTAGAAATGGTTTTTTAACTTTAATTAGGAGGTTAACAAGGACAAAACTCATAAATTTGCCAATTACTATTAATATTTAATACCATAAATAGTAAAAATATTATTTCCTTATTTAAAAGTAATAATATTGACCATATAATTAATTTCTTATTTTTATAGTGTAACTAAATAAATCTCCCACTACGATTAATAAACAGTAAATAACTTACAATCTTATCCAATAATAAGTTTGCTTTAAGTAATCGTTTAAAGGTTCATAAGAGTTTATGTAACTCAGAATCCTACAGTTTCATGTAATTAGAGATTCTTAAGCAACTTAAAAACACTCTTATAGAATATAAGAATTTTTATTTTATCTTTTAATCAATTTTATTTTTATTTTTGTTGTTTAAAGTAGCCTGTATTGAGGTACAATTACTAATTACTCTTCAACTAGAAAAAGACTCTCACTAAGCTTCACCGTTATCTTTGTTGACATTTCACTTGCTTACTTGTTGGATTCAGTCAGATAACTTACTTTATGAATAGAACTTAACTAGGTGGCAGGAAACTCTCATGGGATGGGAGATCAATCCCACTCGATTAAGCTTTCTCATAATAGATGCAAGTAAGAATGGAAGGCGATGAGCTTGTTTAAGGCCTAGAAATTCAATGTGGAATTTTTCAATTCCTTTTTAGTTGTATCGGTTGCAAATTCGAATTTGAATAACAAATTCTCTTTATTCCACCATTCATACCTATTTTATACATTCCATATCCACATATGGAGTTAGATACAATTTGTTTATATTCTGTAACCTGTAAACAAAATATAAAAAAAATTTGCAACATGTCAAGAATCCACATTAATCAGACTCCTCAAAGTCATTAGGAGAAGTGAGTTATATTATTAAAACGACATCGTTTCTTAATGATACTAAAATTCTAAAAGAAAATACAATATGACATAATTAAAAGAAACTGATTTCTTAATGATACTAAAATTCTAAAAGAAAATACAATACGACATAATCAAAAGAAACTGAAATGCGTTTGATGACAAATCAGAGATATATCTTATTTATCATCCTCTATTTCTATCTCTTCCTATTGTCTCTTCTTGGACTATCCCCCAAAAATGGTCATTAACCCTCACAACGATATTTTTTCATAAAAAGGGAGTCTATGGTCCTCCATGCATGAATCCTTTATCAAAACTATAAGTTGAAAAGCTACAAAAACCTAAAGCATTTTGCATAGAAGATAGAGTTCACAAGGTACCGGTAGTACAAATATTTCCCAGCACTAAATGATCATAATAGAAAGAGTTCATTTGGCGGACACTTTTCTTGAATTTGCTAGTTAGATAAAAAATTTTCCCTCATATTTTAAAGCAAATTTAATATTGAATGTATGACTTTTAATGGAGATTTTAGATTAGTTACAAGAAAAACATGGAAAAAAGAGTAAAAAAATGAAGGGAATTAGGAAGGGAAGAGAGTAGAAGAAGCAAGTGTGGAGCTTTTATTTTCCTCTATCAAGCATATAATTTTCCCTGCATTTCTCATTACTTTCCTTGTTTCCAAATACAAAACACAACAAGAAGAGAGAAAGCAAGCCTAACGCACCAATTCATTGAGTTGAATCAAAACAAAACAAATTCAAATTAAACCGATAAACTCATCTTAAGAAGAAGTAGAAGAAAACTTTTCATTATCTAAAAGAAACATTCGCAACAAGCCTAGCACCAACTCTTTCCAAGCTCTTGACCATATCAACAACTTTCAAAATACTCTCGTGCTAGAACACCTCCACCATCCTCCCCCATTATCATTCTCTCTTTCCTCACTCCCGTAAAACAACCTTATACTACCAAATTAGGCCATCACACGTTTGTTCACAAACAAGGGGAAAGAATTATAGCCAAATCAACAAGAAAATTCACTTGAATATAGTCAAATCATTAACACTATAAATTAAACTTAAAAGAAAGTAGATTAATTAGTTGTTATCAACTTTTTATAATTCTTGCATCTAAAATTACACCTAAACATAAACATGTTAAGTTATATGCAAATGCACTAATCAAGTTCATGTTATAAATGATTAAATAAACTTCTCATTAGATCTAATAAGTTAGAAAATACTCATAACTGAACCTTTTTTTCTAGAGATATTAGACAAAATACTCATAACTGAACCTCTCATCAAGGATTGAATTCATAAGATAGGCATGTTCAATTCATGCATATTATTGTAAGAAATCCAAAATAGGTCTTATAGGAGAGGATTAGGAGTTTGATTGAAATATAACTTCTGGTTATAAAATTCACAAAGGACAAGCAGTAGTTGAAAACTTCATTCTAAGTTTTTAATTTACTAGACTTTGCGTTTAGGGAACGATATTTTCGTAGCATTTTGTAACACTTTTAGAAAAATATCCACAATTATAAATATAAGTTTATCCCAACATTTGTCAATGAAAGATCTATGTACATGTCACAATACATTGAAAAAATACACAAGCAAGCAACTTATCACGTTTATAGTAAAGGTTCTAGTTTTTGTTGTCTTCTTGAATAAAGGATAACTTTGTAGTGCAAGTTATTCTATAAAAAATTAAAAATTGTCATACTACTATTAAAGTTACGTTTTAAATGGCTATCCTAGTAAAGAATATGTATACGTAACTAATATAAAAGGCATTTTGAAAATGACAATTCTAAAATTTAACGGGTCGTAAATGAAGGCATGATTTGTCTAGATGAAGATCAATACTACAAAAGTATTAAAGAGAGTAATAAATTGATTTCTCCCTATGTAGTGGAATCTTGAATCCTATGTAATTACTGTAAGACATCCAACATGCAATAGAATATTGAATGTAATAGAATCATAATTAACTTTGCAAATTAGTGTTTGCTATTTAGTTTGTTTGTTCTTAATTTAATGATCAAAGGAAATTAAATTTTATATAACTCTGTTGCTTTTATTTTTATCAACACATTCAATGCCAACAAAAAATCCTTGCAATTAAATCATAGAATAGAAGACCACAACATATATGTAACAACTCGACAAACATTTTAAGCTTAGGTCTAGGGACCACAATATACAATAAACACAAACAAAAAAAAAGGCAAAAGAATTATCAAATCAATAAGGAACAGGGACCATAATATATAATAAACATAAACTAAAAGTAACATGAAAAATGGACCAACCACAATGTAATGTCCCTATGTTGTTTCCCAAAAATTTGAAAGAGGTGCACCGGAGGCAATTGGAATTACGATTGGGTCAGCCGCTATTGTGATTGAACTTGTTAAAGATTTCTACAAACATTTAAACGAAGTACGAAAATTAGGGATTTAGGTTCTGCAAACGTTTAAAGTTAGGGATATAGGGATTGTGAATGAAGGACAAAACAGTGAGTTTTGAATATTTGAGACCCATTTTTATTTAAATTACGTGATTCTATGTCAATAAGTGTTGGGTCCCATAATGTGTACAAGTTAAAAAAAAAAAGTCAGGTCGTACATTACATGAGATTTGACTAATGAAGGGTAACATTCGTTAGACTTTTCGTTTTCATAGGGTTTATTTCAAACATTATGTAAATATTAGGGATCAAATTAAATGCTTTAAGATATTAAAGTTCAATTTGTCTTTTGATGTAAATGTTAATGTTTAAAATACACTTTTAGGCTATGATATTATCAATTTTGTTGTAATCAAAACGTATAACAACGAAACCGGGAACGAGTCAATCAGAATGGAGAAACTTCCAAGCACTGTCCGTTTCCCCGTCTAGATCAACAAAACCAACTCCGAAAACGCTCTCTCAAGGAAATTACCATGCAAGTCATCAGCCCCCAAGGACTTCCCCTGGCCAACGCAAACGCGTCAATCGACATGGCTGCTTCCGTGTTCCTCTCACTATCGGCGTTAAGTTCACATTAACACCTTAACTAAACTACCTATCTATATATACGATCACAGATACAATGCCATCTTCACCAATCTCAGAACCTATCTCATTTCTTCTTTCCTTTGGAAGTTCCAAGAAAAACTAAAAGCACAAAAACTTTCTTGCTCTGTCTCTCTTGCCATGGCAGAAAAACAACCCCAACTGAACGGTGCCTACTACGGCCCAGCAATCCCACCACCGCAGAGCTACCACCGTCGTCGCGGCTCCGGTTGCTGCCTCTTGAGCTTCCTCCTCAAATTCATGGTCTCCCTCGCTGTCATCGTAGGCGTTGCTATCCTAGTTTTCTGGCTTATTGTGAGGCCCAACAAAGTCAAGTTCCATGTTACGGAAGCTAACCTCACACAGTTCAACTTCACTGCCAACAACACGCTCCAATATAACCTGGCCTTGAACATCACTATTCGCAACCCCAACAAGAGGATCGGAATCTACTACGACAGTATCGAGGCTAGGGCGTTCTACGAGGATCATAGGTTAAAATCTGTTTTCTTGACTCCATTTTATCAGGGGCACAAGAACACAAGCGTTTTGAGCCCGGTCTTTCAAGGCCAACAATTGGTTTTCCTCAGTGCTGACGAATCAACGGATTTTAATGAAGAGAAGAATTCTGAAGCTTTCGATATTTACGTAAAGCTGTACTTAAGAATCAGATTCAAGCTGGGTAAGTTGAAGACTCGCAGGTTA
Organism: Erythroxylum domingense; assembly: GCA_025594535.1. Classification (NCBI taxonomy): domain Eukaryota; kingdom Viridiplantae; phylum Streptophyta; class Magnoliopsida; order Malpighiales; family Erythroxylaceae; genus Erythroxylum; species Erythroxylum domingense. The sequence goes on along the minus strand of JANQBM010000006.1, from coordinate 1,013,053 downwards.
AAGCCCAAGATTGGGTGCGACTTGAAGGTTCCTTTGAGCAGTGTTAATGGCAGATTGGGTGGTGTCTTCCAGACCACCAAGTGCAAGCTCGATTACTGAGATTGAGGATTTGATTGTATATTGATGCTACTATTCTTTCGTTATTTTTGTTCTTATGTTTCATTGTCTGCTGCACATACAGATTAATTACACTGATGCACCGTAGAGCGTTTGTTTCTTTCCTTTTACGTTTTGTGATACATATCTGATGAATAATAAATATATATTATTTTCAGCATTTGCTGCTACCTAAAGATAAGACTCCGATTTTTGTTTGGCATTGGATACGTTTGTAGGCCCCGTAATCTTAAAACAAAAAATCCATTACTCAAACCCATCTCAAACCCAAGAGAAGAAATAAAAGTCGACCCGACTGATGACTTAAAACTTAAAATAAATAGGTTTTAGCTCAGTTTACTGCTTCCCTCTTTCCTTAAAACCGATGGCAATTTTTGTTCTTCCAAGTTTTCTGAAATGTTCTTCATAGACTTATCATTTTCAAATGATATCTAAATTGTTCATAGATATTCATTTGTGAGAAAGCCCTATCAATGAACGGATTTGTTTCGCGACGACAAAAATTTCTTATAATTTAATCCATAATAAATTTTTAAGAAAATTATTAGAGCTTTCTCTTTTAAGAAGATCGCTATCATTCGTAGTAATTCTTAGACTGGAACTCTTTTAGGTTTTGTGGTGATTTTGTAAGGTAAGAGACTATATTTGTGTTTCATTATTGATAGAATGTGTATAAGAATGCTTATATATTGAGATAATGGATGAAAACATGGTTAGAAAGGGAATTAAAAATCTGGAAAAATTTCTAGAAAGCTAGAATTTAAGAGGATAGCAATATGGAATGGAGAAGGAGAAGAAAAGAAGAAGAGAAAAGAAGAAAAAAAAAGTTTAATGGAAAATCTAAAATTTTGGAAGAGTTAGGGTAGTTCAATAAATTAGAAAATTTTTAGAGTTTATTTTTATTTTTTTAGTTTAATTATTTTATTATTATTTAGATGTTAGCGATAAATCTGAGGGAACACTGGATTAACTAGGAATTCAAAGTTTTGCAAAGTTTAGGTAAGGGAATTAATTAAAATGTACCTTATTTTGTGTTTTTATGTGAAAATTCGATTTTTGGGGTTTTCGTATGAATATGAGAAATTAAAGTATCTTATTATATGAAATTTGTGTAAATAGTGAAAAAATGCAAATTGTGTGGAAGATGATACTTAAATATGTTCTATTTTATGAAACTTTGCATAAAAATAAATATAATATGTTTATTATGTGAATTTATAGAAATATAATGCCTTTTCGTATACGTTTTGTGAAACTTCTAATAAATGTGATTTTGTGCAAGTTAGATAACTTGAAAATATTGCTTTATATAAAATCTATGTGATTTGTGATTTATCTGAATTTATTGAGAATTATAGATGAGGATATGATTATTATGCAAATTTTGGTTGTATGAAAAATTGTATACGATGTGTGGTGAATTTTGTGATAAGTTATTGAATAATGACTTAATGTATCTATACAGTGATGAAAGAAGATGATGTGACATGATGATGTTGAATTTATGGATTATCAAGAGAATAAAATGAAATTGTGGTTAGTGGCTTGCTTAGGTAGATCTATATCTGATGGTCTTGATATTTATATGATAAGAATGAGATTGATTATTAGACACGTGTCAGGATATTCGGGATATCCTTAGTGATTTATTTTAGTATTCCAAGAGTAGGGATACCTAGGATACTTCCAAGAGTGGGAAGTGTCCTGTATGATTTATTTAATGAGAGTTGGTATTTCAAGAGTGGGAATGCCTAGGATATTTTTAGGAGCGGGAAGTGTCCTGCGTGTCTGTTTGCCGATAAACCATTAGATATAAGCCTAATAGGTTAAATGGGGTCCTAAAAGATTAAGAAAAGAATTAAATAAAAATTTTAGGATAGAAGCATGGATTAAGAATAATAAATAAGCTTAACAAATGCGAAATTGTGATATGAATTGTGGTGCGATGCCATGTATGTTTCTTTTGAATTTATATGTATTGAATGACGGGTACATTCTAGTTACCCCTTATTGAGTTGGAAACTTATTCCTTGCCTGTTATATTTTTTTTCACAGGAACAAATCTTAGTTAGATTTTGAACCATGTTGGAGCGTTACATTAAGTGGTATCAGAACGTGTCTATGCTCCTAGGGTAAAGAGGTGTACTAATTATGAAGTCATTTATTTTGTAGGATGGCATCCTATAGGAGGATAGGGAAGAGTCTGTTAATTCTGTATATGTCCTAAATGTAGCAAAACAGGTAGATGTTGGGGTAGATTAAGTGCAAATGGAAGCAGATCAGGTTCCTACGGGATTGGGGATAGAACTAGCTGTGCCAGCTGGTGAGGCTCCCACAACTGAGATATTGCCCTAATATATGCAAGTTATTCAAGCGGTACTACAGGTCTAGGCTTAAGCCTAGGCCCAGGCCCAGGCCTAGTTCCTAGCTTAGGTGCAGATGCAGGCTGTTGCACAGGCTTAAGCACCGCCACGACCACCAGCTTCAGGAATGCTTGAGATTGATCGTAATTTGAAAGTCTTAGAAAATTGGGGGATACAAAGTTCAAAGGTACCAAAGACCTTGAGGAGATAGAAATGTAGTGGGAACAGGCTGAGGAAGTTTTAGATAGATTGAAATGTAGCTTGGAGAATCTTTTGCAGTACATCTCATCATTATTTCAAGGACCTGCACGGATTTGGTGGTGATCAATTTAGAGGTCATTTGAACCTGAAGTATTGACTTGGGATGAGTTTAGAAGAGAATTTGATGATAAATACTGATCACCAATTTATAGAGATCGTAAGAGGATGGAATTTATGAATTTGAAACAAATTAAGGAGATGTCTGTTGCTGATTATAAGGTGCAGTTTGCTAAATTGTCAAGGTACGCACCTAAGGCTGTGGCGACACCAATTGGTGTTATCGTTTCAAACAGGGATTATGCATAAAGATCATATTAGGGCTTTCCCCAGTAATTACAAAGTTCAAGAAGCTGTTGGATACTACACTTAGATTGGAGGAAGTCTTAAATGAAGAGAAGAGGATGCAAGAGATGAGAAAGCAAACTAATTATAGAGGGAAGTTAAGTCAGTCTACTAAAACGACATCAGGCTATTCAGGTTCGGTTGGAATAAACACTTATTAGAAGGGTGGTTCAATATTTCAAAGAGGTAGTTCTAACTCTAACTTTAGTAAATCTGAGGGTTTTAGAAGAGGGTCTCGGAGTTACAGTTCTTTTAGCTCGCCATCTGTTGGATCTGGCAGGGGACCAAATCAGAGCACAAGGGGATCTTTTGGTAGATGAGGTAATTCAGGTTGTGGCTATCATACTTGTGGGAGGTACCATTCAGGGCCTTGTTGGGGACCTAGTGGAGATGACAGGTTATGCTTTGTATGCTGAGGTAGAGGGCATTTCAAGAGAGATTACCCTTCTTTGAGAGATGTAGGGGCCATAACTGGAGGTTTTACTCAGGGACAGAGTAGTGTTGAAGATAGTGGTAGAGGAGCTAGTAAAGGTAGAGGCCAAGGTACTGGTTGTAACATCCCGTTTCCAGAGAACGGGTCGGACCAGAGAAACGGGTCCAGGTGTGGTAAATTACCACACCTCATG
>JANQBM010000006.1:930236-967820 GCA_025594535.1 Erythroxylum domingense | reverse complement strand
CCCTTTTTATGTTCTTTTTTCATTTTCATTGTCCCATGTAACTTTTGTTCTCGCCACCAACCGAAGTAACTATCGTATGTGACTGCCAAGTGATGAATGGGACCGGGTGAAAATTACGTTCAGCCCGGTCCGACTTAGCTCAGTGTAAATCGAATTTCAAGTCAAATTCGAGGTTGGAGGTCAACTCAAAACTTGATCTGAATAATTTAATTTTCTTTTCAAAATAATATTTAATTTTTTATAGTAATTTCATTTTATTATATAAATTTAAAGAACTTAAGAGTACAATCTTTTAGGAAAATGAAACTAAATCAACATTATTAACTAAACTTCGCTTGGATTAAGCTCAAATTTGCCACATCACAAGCTAATTAAGTAATAAAATAGAGCGTAATATTATTTTATCGTTTGAGATAAGAGTTTATAATGAAATTGAATGGAATAGGATAGAAATGGAAGATTTCATATTACATCTCATTTCATCATAAACAGTAAAAATAAATTACCTCCGATTTGAGAGGTTTATGATGAAATGTAAAATAAAAAACTAATATTTCACTATATTACTTTATGAACCCTTCTTTTAAACAACATTTCACTATATTACATTATGAACCATTTCATCATTTCCAACGTAACAATTTTGTAATATTACATTCATTTATATTACATTTCATTATAAATTATTTCATTTAATTAAAAAGATTACGTCCAACTAAACATAGCCTTATACGAGAAAAGAGTGCCAATAAAGAAGTAAAAAATGATTGCATAATTATTTTAGAATTTTTGGTATTTTTAATTTATTAAAAAAATTTATATGTGATAAAAATATAATATGTAACAAACACATGATAAAAATGCTAAGCCGACATGATAAATTCACAAAGAACCTAAAATCGGTTTATTTTTATAAAAAATTAAAAATTAGAACATTGTACTGACATTTTTTAAATTCATATTACTATCTTAAATTTGAATTAGAAAAAGGCTACGTATTTCTGAACCTCCTTTGACCTCGTGTACCAGTAAAGATGGCAATAGATCGCTCAATTGAAAATACTCGAGTTTAAGCTCATGGGCCACCCATTGTCATCCCTATGTATGAATGAAACTTTTACTGAATTGTTGTTGTACTATTATTTTAAAAATGAGTAAAATTTATGATTTTGTTTACAATTAACCTTGATTTTATTTATTTATATGTCCGTATTATATGAAATATTATTGAAGTATGGAAATGAAAATTTTACATTACTTCTTATTCCATTCTAAATAGTAAAAATAATTTATTTTCGATTTGAGGGATTTATGATGAAATGCAACTGATAAATAATATTTCACTATATTACATTATGAACCCTTCTTCTAAATAACATTTCACTATAATACATTATAAATTATTTCGTCATTCTCAAACAACAATTTTCTAATATTACATTCATTTCTATTCCATTCTATTATTAATCATTCAATTCAATTTAAAACCTTACGTTCAATTAAACATAACCTTAGACGGGAAAAGAGTGTCAATAAAGAAGTAAAGAAGGACTGCATAATTATTTTAGAATTTTGGTATTTTTAATTTATTAAATTTTGTATAATTTTGTTTACAATAAACCTTAATTTTATTTATTTATATGTCCATATTTTATGAAATATGATTGAAGTATGGAAGGGGAGGGTTTAACATTACATCTCATTTTATCATAAACAATAAAAATAAGTTATCTCCGATTTAGGAGTTTACGATGGAATGAAAAATAATAAACAATATTTCATTATATTATATTATGAACCCTTATTCCAAACAACATTTCTCTGTATTACATTATGAATCATTCCATCATTTTCAAACAACAATTTTCTAATATTAAATTCATTTACATTTTATTCAATTCAATTAAAAATCTTACGTTCAACCAAACATACTCTTAGACGAGAAAAGAGTGTCAATAAAGAAGTAAAGAAGGATTGTATAATTATTTTAGAATTTTTGGTATATTTAATTTATTAAAAAATAAAATTTATACGTGACAAAAATATGATATATAACAATTACATGATAAAATTGCCAACATGATACATTTATAGAGAACTTAATGTTGATTTATTTTTATAAAAAATTGAAAGTTGAAGCATTTTAATGATAGTTTTAAAATTCATATTACTATCTTAAAATTGAGTTAAGAGAAAGGGTACATATTTCTAAACCGCCACTGACCTCATGTATCAGTAAGGATGACAATAAATCGACCCAATTTTGAGGCTATATTTGGAAAAGGTGAAGGCCATCAAAGAATAGAAGACTCCCTTAAATGTGACGGACTTTAGGTCCTTTTTGAGACTAGCTAACTACTATCGTTGCTTTTTAGAGGGCTACACCTTTGACAGCCTATCTTACTCTTCTGTTACATAGCATTAGAAGCCCATTCATGCTGCCTCGGTGGCGCTTTTTCGCCTTCTCTTCGTTCTGGACAGGAGTGCTAGTGGACATGGGGAGGAAGCAAGCGAAGCTTGTTGTTCGTAATGGAAATAAAGATATCACTACTTCGTCTCTTTGTTGGACCGCCGATACGAACACAGTGGTCTCTAAACCTCCACTGACCTCAATGTATTAGTAAACTTTCATTGAATTGTTGCTGTATCACTATTTTAAAATTGAGTAAAATTTATAATTTTATTACAATTAACCTTAATTTTATCTATTTATATGTCCATATTGTTAAATAAAAAATGTGATTAGGAAAATATTGCAATTTAATAAAACACAGTATACTACATTTGATGTTAATTTTCAATTTAACACTCTTTGAAGGGCTTAGAGTAGTCCAACATCATTGCTTTACAATAAATATGTGAGACATGATTTACGTTTAATTGATTTTAAAAATTCTAACGAGGGTGACAAGGACATAAAACAAATATTAAAAGGAAATTGAATTTTAAACGAATGGTACTAATAAAAGAAAAGCTTAATTTCGATGTGAAATTGATGCCAAATAAATGTAAAATATTTAATATTCCTTAATCAATCACATTTTTTATTTGCTTTGGCAATTTTTTTTTTTAGAAACAAACCCTGTTCGATTCTCTAAAAAAGACATATTTTCAATTTCAATTCAATTGTTTGGTTTTGTTTTAAAATTTTGATTGAAAGTTAAACCGATATGACAAGAAGTTTAAGGTTTAAAAAATTCAACTAATATCAGACTGTTATAAAATCAGTTAAGTTTGAATAAATTTAAAAAATATAATTGAAAGAAATTGTTTTTATCTACCAAAAAATTTGAAATTTATTTTAAAAAATTGTTAAATGAAATTTTATTTACTTATTTTAGTTTATAAGAACTTATTAATTTCAAAAAATTGACCAATTAATTAATAATCGGAAAGTTAAAAATCGAATCGAAAAGTTAGAAGGTTCAAGATTTTTATGGTTAGACCGACTGAACCGATTGAATTTTTTTAATCATTGATTTTTATCATTTCAATAAATATTAAAAGATGCAAATTGCATTGGCTTAAAATATTTTAACAATTATTTAAAATAATAATAATTTATCTTTCTAAGAACCAGGCCACCAAGCAAGAGCGAGTAAGGGTAACCAATAATTCATACATGGGCTATAACCACTGTTTCAATTCCTTTGATCCATTTTTAAAAGAGCCCAAGAGACTACACCACAAGAACCTGCACTCTGAAGTTGAAGTGGGTTTTCTATCCATGGCCCGAATAAATTACCCAAAACAATATCGTTTTGGGCATATGGTCAGACCGCTTAAATCTTTCAGACTTGAATACTATTTAAAGTACAATCGAATTGAAACGAGTTGTGTATCTTGGGTCTAATTAAGTTTCGGGTCAAATCTCGGCCTAAACCCAAGTCCAGGATGCTGTACCTAACTGCACTCAATCTTCCAATATTTCGGGTTGTTAGAAGGATGCTTCAAGGAAGTTTGTTAAGTGAAATATTACGAGGTTCCTGTGAGAAATTTACACGAAAGACTCAAAAGAGGACGAAACAAGTCAATGAGGACTATCAGAATCTTAGTACCATGTCCTATTCAGACCATGACTAAAGAAAGGCAACAACCTTGGAATGGACTGGTCTGGTTTTCTTGGATTTTCTATGGTGGTCCAGCCAGTTGATAGTGGGGATATTATAATAGCCGTTCACACTCTTGACTTTTGGGTTTGAAATATGGTAAGAAGTTACAATTTGCTTAAAATTTTAAATAAAATGATTAATTGAGAGCGGAGATATAATCAATCAAATTTACAAATACTAGTTATATCGAATTTAGGGGATGGTCGAGTTAATAGAGTGGGAAACATATAATCAAAATGTCTTGTGTTCGAATCTCTTTACTTATATTCTCTCAATCGAGCCTGTCATATAGGGCTTATTTAGTGTGGAGTACTGATTGGTATGATTTGCAGATTATTGTGTCAATCTGAAGATTTACGTGATACACATTTAAATAATAGCGACCACAAGCTCCTCTTTTTCAGGGAAAAAAAAAGAATTTGCTAATTATATTGATGATGATCCATTTGTTACTTATATTGATAATAATGGATCGATTATGACTCTTTCTATGCCTCAGGACTACTCAATGCTCAATCCAAATGCCTTAAACTTATTCTAATGATGATATCATTTTGGTAATTTCACTAATTGAATATTTTTATTTTTTAAGTTCAACTTCGACCTAAAATTTAATTAAAATAAATTAAATTTATTAACTTCAGGTTAGAATAAACTGGCCCAATTTTATCTTTCCTAATTATTTAGATCTTAATCGTAAATTTGTCAAATAATTCATATTACGTAAATTTATAAATTATTAAGGGAAAATTATTAGTTTTGATTTGAAATCATTTTTTAGTAAACGGAAGAACTCGCAATCGCTACAATTTATATATGTATTAGGTAAATCTCTAAATTGATGCAATAGTATATATTATGTCAATCAAATATTTCACACCGAGTAAATCTTATACAATAGACTCTATCAAAAGTATTTTTTAACCCACACTTCTCACTCTATAGACTCCACCAACCATTAGGGGCTTGAAATCAATCTTAGAATTGACCTAGTGGGTTCAAACTTCAAAGTCTGCGACTGCCATGAAAGGTGAAGGTGTTTTCCACATGTAAATGGTTGTGTCCTTTCGTTTCGGATTCCAACAAACAAGAATCTTTGTGTTTGAACTTTGAACGCTTACCTAACGTTTTTTTGTTTTTATTTTAAATCTCCAGCAATAAATTATTAAAATTAAATAACGACAAAAGGAAACTGAAAGATATGTTTTTATAAAACTTAAAATTTCATGTTTATTTTAGTTTTTTAACACTAAATTATTAAAATTAAAGAATTTGTAAAAAAATGTAAAAAAATATATTTATTAATTTACTGAACTGACATTCAATTATTTATAGTAACTAGAGAAATATATTTTCTTGTGATCTAAAACTTTGTTTAATATAAAATTTTCAACAATAAATTATTTAAATTAGAAAATTTGCAAAAGGGTAAAATCATGTGTTACCAATAGATCCAATAATTTAATGAACTCATACCAATTACTTATCGATGTCTTGAAAATTGAACTAAACTAGTATGATAAAAAATTGAAAGTTTAAAAGATTTAATCGGTATTAAACTGTTATAAAAATAGTTAAAGATTAAATAAAATTAAAAAATTTAAAATATGATTGAAAGTGATTGTCTTTATCTACCTAATAATTTAGAGTTTAATTGAAAAACGAGATTGTTAAATGAAAATAAATTGATTTATTATAGTTTATAATAATTTATTAATTTATAAAATTTGACCTATTAATTAATAAATTGATCAGTTTTTTATAATATGTATTATTAAAGTAAATCTAAAAAATTTAAAACCAAACAAAAAAATTGACTATTTAAAGTTTTAAATCATTGTAATATTTAGAGTATTTAAACAATTTTTTTTTGTAAAAATTAAATTTTCATGTTCATTTTAGAAAATTTCAGAGATGATAAATTACAAATTACAATTCTTTTATATTTTTATTCCAATTTTAAAATTTAATTAATTATTTATATTTTAACACTTCAATTAAGAAATTTTGACATTTGAAAACTTTATTGCAAGAAAATGCATTTTCCAACGACCCTTTTCACTAAACTTGCGAAGACGAAAGACTTCTGATTTCTTCCATTAAAGAAAAGTGTCCAAATTACAGGTGCAAGTACAGCGATGTTACATAGATATTTCCCTCTAAATTAACCTATACAACCACCAGTACCTTGTCGGGACTTGCGTATAACCTTGTTAAATACCTGAGCAAGCAGGCTCAAACTTTCATGTAAAACTTCACTTTCAATTTCATCTCCGAAACTCTCTCCAAGTTCTCATGGCTCAAGAAGCTCCTAACCTAACACAAACTGTTTCAGGCTGGGCAGCTCATGACACCTCTGGCGAGATCAGTCCTTACACTTTCAAGAGAAGGTCTGATCATTTTTCTAATGCTTCTGTTTCATTCGTTCCTTAGTTTTTGAACTAACACATCTTGTAATGAACAGAGAAAATGGGATCAACGATGTGACTATAAAGATACTGTATTGTGGGATATGTCATACCGATCTTCACTATGCGAAGAACGACTGGGGAATCACCATGTACCCTGTTGTGCCAGGGTGAGAAAGTCGACGTCCTGAACTAAAACTGTGCTTTCGTTTGTCAGGTTTCAGGAATTTTACAATTTGGTGTTTCGATGTATTCTGTTTTTTCAGGCACGAAATCACTGGAGTGATCACTGAAGTGGGGAGCAATGTGAAGGAGTTCAAAGTTGGAGATAGGGTTGGTGTTGGGTGCTTGGCAGCTACGTGTTTGGAGTGCGAGTTCTGCAAAAGTTCTCAGGAAAATTATTGTGACCAGTTGCAGTTTACCTATAATGGCATTTTCTGGGATGGTACTGTCACATATGGTGGTTACTCAGACATGCTGGTTGCTGATCACAGGTGGGTTTTATATATCGGTTCGGATCGTTACTGCGATTTAACGTAATGGTTTAGATGTTCTCGAGATTGATGAAAAAACTAAAATTGATGTGAAGGTACGTGGTAAGAATACCAGAGAACCTACCAATGGATGCTGCAGCACCATTGTTATGTGCCGGGATTACTGTGTTCACACCGTTGAAGGACAGTTCACTTCTGGATTCACCAAAGAAGAAGATAGGAATCGTTGGTCTTGGGGGCCTTGGTCACATAGCTGTGAAGTTTGGTAAGGCATTTGGTCACCATGTAACTGTTATCAGTACCTCTCCCTCCAAAGAAAGTGAAGCCAAAGAACGATTAGGAGCCGACGATTTCATAATCAGCACAGACCCTGAACAGATGCAGGTTTGTTATCCTTTATTCGCCATCAAGTACATATTCCAACACTTTCCAATGCACCAAACATAAAACAAACAAGTACCTTTTGCTTATTATATAACTACGACTGTTCCAGGCTGGAAAGCGAACCCTGGATTTTGTATTGGATACAGTATCAGCTAAGCACCCTCTGGGACCAATCCTGGAATTGCTAAAAGTTAACGGGACTTTGTCAGTGGTTGGTGCTCCTGACAGACCATTTGATTTGTCAGCTTTCCCTTTGATATTCGGTATGACAATAGCTCGGAAAACTAGTTTTTCTCATTTGATTAGGGACAAAGTCGAATCGAGAGTACTGAAAATTGGGTTGATTGATCTGTTTTGCAGGCAAGAGAACGATCAAGGGAAGTATAATAGGAGGGATCAAAGAGACACAAGAGATGCTGGACCTGTGTGGGAAGCATGAGATCACTTGCGACATTGAAGTTGTTAAACCTGAAGAGATCAACCAAAGCATGGATCGTCTTGCAAGAAATGATGTTAGATATCGATTCGTCATTGACATTGCTGGAAATTCATCAAAATTGTAGGAACCTCAAGGTGTGATGTTCTTCTACTGATCCACTGAATCTGCAGGATTCTTTCGTCATGTTTGAGAGAAGAGATTATGATCCATTGACAAAAAGAAAAAGTAAAAGAAAAAAATGTGTGTGAATTGTGTATTAAGCACTTTCATTTAATTATTGAACCGACATTCAATTATTTATATTAACTAGAGAAATATATTTTCCAATGATCTAAAACTTTGATTAATACAAAATTTTCAATAATAAATTATTTAAGTCAATCTTTCTATTAGTTACGGGAAAATTTGCGTACTACTAAATCTTTTCAGATTTCACGCCTCAATTAGATTTTCGATTAGTGTCATTGTATTAAATTATTTAAATCAGAAAATTTGCAAAAGGGTAAAATCATGTATTACCAATAAGATCCATTAATTCATTGAACTCGCATTAATTGCAATAAAGTATTTATAAAAACTCTTTTTTGTTGGAAAAGTTAAATTTTCATGTTCATTTTAGACTTTTTTTGAGATGATAAATTATAAGTTACAAATATTTTATATTTTTATTCCAATATTAATTTCTTAAAATTTTAATTATTTATTTATATTTTTAATAATCAAACACTTCAATTAAAAAAATTATCTTTAATAACAATAGCATAATAATGTTGAACCGTACAATTTTTTGATTATTTTTCAATTTTTTGGTGTGATTTATTTTAATAAATTTTTATTAAAGATCGATTAAGTTATTAATTAATTGATAAATTTTCCTTAATTATCAAATTCTTATAAATTAAAATTAATTAATTAATTTTTATTTAATAATCTTCTTTTCAATTAAACTTTAAATTATTTAATAGATAAGAATTATCTTTTTTAATCATATTTTAAATCTTTTAAGTTTATTCAAATTAATTTTACAATAGTCTAATATCAATTAAATCTTTTAAATCCTAAAATTTTTATCTTATTAGTTTAACTTTCATTCTAATTTTTAAAATATTAGAATTAATATTTTCATTAACGAATTTATTGCAAATAAAATGCATTAATTTTCCAGCCGCCCTTTTTGCAAACTTGCGAAGACGAAACACTTTCTGATTTCTTCCATTAAAGAAAAGTTTTCAAATTAGAGGCGACAGTACAGTGATGTTACGTAGATATTTCCCTCTTGATTAATGTATACAACCACCAATTACTTTCCGACGGGGATAGCAACATCGGCCTAACTTAGTCTGCTTTTGCCTAAGTTGATTAGGCTATTGGTTGACAGGCCTAATGTGTGCTAATCTATTATTTTCAAAACGACGTCGTTTTATAAATGACCAATTAAAATTGATTAATCTGTGATCGGATAGAATCACAGACCGGCCCATCTTACTTTTCGGGATTTGCATATCATCATCGTTATAATTAGCATGGTCCTCAATAAAATTTGAGAAGGTCAATAATAAACAATCTTGTTTTTATCTAATAGAAATTGTTTACGATAAATTCACGTATAATTAGCCGGAAGAAACTTTAAAATTATAAGTGGATGTACATATATATATATATATAATCAAATACAAATAAAAAATGTAATAAAAATCACTAAATGCAAATAAATAATAAAGATATTGAATAATCATAATACTAACAAAATATGTATGACAACATAAAATAATATACATATAGAACATGTCAAAGCTTAACAATAAATGGGAAGATGAAAATACATACTAGAAAAGACATCAAAAGGTAAAATAAATATACCGACTAAAAAAAGACCCGTATAGAAATAACTTTGATTAGCTCTGTTAATACATTAATTACGTTAATTAGGAAATTAAATAAGTTAAACACTCTAAAAAACAAATATGACCCAATAAATACATTGAACACAGTTTATTATAATCTACAAGAACATAAATATCCTTTTTAAGAGAGATCTTTAACCTTGTTAAATACCCGAGCAAGCAAGCCCAAACTTTCATGTAAAACTTCAGTTTCAATCTCATCACCGAAACTCTCTCCAGGTTCTCATGGCTCGATAAGCTCCTAGCCTAACACAAACTGTTTTAGGATGTGCAGCTCATGACACCTCTGGCAAGATCAGTCCTTACACTTTCAAGAGAAGGTCTGATCATTTTTCTAACGCTTCTGTTTTATAGGACTTGATACTCTGTACTATTATCCCTGCTCCAACTATGCCACCTTATCTCAACCATCTATTTATGTGGGATAAGATAGCACAGGATTGGAGCAGGGACAATGGCACGGAGGATTTCATTTGCTGTTTCATTCCTTCCTTAGTTTTTGAACTAACACATCTTGTAATGAACAGAGAAAATGGGATCAACGATGTGACTATAAAGATACTGTATTGTGGGATATGTCATACCGATCTTCACTATGCGAAGAACGACTGGGGAATCACCATGTACCCTGTTGTGCCAGGGTGAGAAAGTCGATGTCCTGAACTGAACCTGTGCTTTCGTTTGTCAGGTTTCAGGAATTTTACAATTTGGTGGATCAATGTATACTGTTTTTTCAGGCACGAAATCATTGGAGTGATCACTGAAGTGGGGAGCAATGTGAAGAAGTTCAAAGTTGGAGATAGGGCTGGTGTTGGGTGCTTGGCAGCTACGTGTTTGCAGTGCGAGTTCTGCAAAAGTTCTCAGGAAAATTATTGTGACCAGTTGCAGTTTACCTATAATGGCATTTTCTGGGATGGTACTGTCACATATGGTGGTTACTCAGACATGCTGGTTGCTGATCACAGGTGGGTTTTATATATCGGTTCGGATCGTTACTGCGATTTAACGTAATGGTTTAGATGTTCTCGAGATTGATGAAAAAACTAAAATTGATGTGAAGGTACGTGGTAAGAATACCAGAGAACCTACCAATGGATGCTGCAGCACCATTGTTATGTGCTGGGATTACTGTGTTCACACCATTGAAGGACAGTTCACTTCTGGATTCACCAAAGAAGAAGACAGGAATCGTTGGTCTTGGAGGCCTTGGTCACATAGCTGTGAAGTTTGGTAAGGCATTTGGTCACCATGTAACTGTTATCAGTACATCTCCGTCCAAAGAAAGTGAAGCCAAAGAACGATTAGGAGCTGACGATTTCATAATCAGCAGACCCTGAACAGATGCAGGTTTGTTTCCTCTTAAATTCGTAAAAAATTTCTTATATCTTTTACTTGCATATTCCAACACTTTCCGATGCCTAAAACAGAAAGCAAACAAATACCTTTTGCTTGTATAACCATGTTTGACTTTTCCAGGCTGGAAAGCGAAAACTGGATTTTATGTTGGATACAGTATCAGCTGAGCACCCTCTGGGACCAATCCTGGAATTGCTAAAAGTTAGTGGGGCTTTATCAGTGGTCGGTGCTCCTGACAGATTTGATCTATCAGCTTCCCTTTAATATTCGGTATGACAATACATCGGATCAAGAAATAAAATTTTCGCATTTGATTCGAAAGTATTGGGTTGATTCGTCTTTTCTGCAGGCAAGAGAGCGATAAAGGGAAGTATAATAGGAGGGATCGAAGGGACACAAGAGATGCTGGACCTGTGTGGGAAGCACGAGATCACTTGCGACATTGAAGCTGTTAAACCTGAAGAGATCAACCAAGCGTGGATCGTCTTGCAAGAAAAGATGTTAGATATCGATTCGTCATTGACATTGCTGGAATTTCATCAAAATGTGATGTTCTTCTACTGAGCTACTAAACCTGCAGGATTCGTTCGTCATGTTTGAGAGAGGAGATAACGATCCATCGAAACACTTTTAACAATATATTCGATATAAATAAAATAAAATAAATGACCATAATAATCTTGAGTTTTACGAAATAAAGTTCATATAATAATTTGAAGTATTAATTGTAAGATGATGGTGATTGTTTATTAGATTTTTTAATATAAACATAGCGTACTAATAAGAATAAAACTTAGATCAACTATTGTCAAAATTATTAGAACTAGTTATTTGAATAGTTAATACTTATCACTTATAAATCCTTTAACATTTTCATGTTTAGTCAATATGAGATACTCTAACACTCTCCCTCAAGTGCAACTAGAACAGGACATTCAGTTGTCATTTGAAATAAACGCAGTGGTAACCAGGCCAGGTCGCTGGAACTAGACATTCAGATGGATAATTGGAAAATTAATAATTCGGACCAAACTTACTCTGATATTATATTAAATTGTAAAATCTATTAACAACAATTAGGCTTGAATCAACCATTGTTAATCCTTACCAATTCTAAACTCTTTAATATTTTTATATTTAATCAATATAAGATACTCTAACAATGCTTGTACTATCAAAATTAAAAAGTTAATTACATGAAATTCTCTTATGTTGTAACTTTTTAATGTTTTTAAAAGGTTAAGTTTAAAAGATTTAGCCAATATTATATCGTTGTACAACTAGTTAAAGATTAATTAAAATTATTAAAAAAGATCGTTTTTATTTATCAAAAAATTTAAAATTTAATTTAAATAAAAAATAATTAATTTTCGAAATCAATCGATCGATTAAGAAACTTATCGCTTTTTAAGAATAAAAGTTATTAAAATAAATCATGACAAAAAACTAAAAACTAAATCAAAAGTCAACTAGTTCAAGATTTTTACAACTAAATCTGTCGAAGAGATTAAGTTTTTTATTCATTGATTTTTATTTTTATATTTAAAAAGTCATCTTTATAGTATTTTTTTATAATTATTATACAACTAATTCTACCATATATTATTGGTTTGCCATGTATTTATAACTTCAAACAATAGTGTATGAAAATTTTATGTCATTTTGAATAAAAGATAAACGGCCAATTAATAGAAAATGATAGAGAAAATTCTATAACAATTAAATAATACCATAAAAAGAAATTATAATTTTCAAATTATAAAGATTGAAATAAAAAAATCCCCTCTTTACGTGATATCAAGTCTAAAAAAAGAGAGCATGAACTACAATTCACAAGTGTCATGATAACAATGAGTTCAATTTTAAAGTTCAATTTAATAAGTTTTATTGTTAAAAACTAATTAATTTATTAATTAATCTCCCAATTTTTATAAATGAATAATTTATTATAAATCAATTAATTTTTATTTAACAATCTTTTTTAATTAAACTTCAAATTCTTTAATAGATAAGGATGATATATTTTAATCATGTTTTAAATTATTTAATTTTATTTAATCTTTAGCTGATGTTATGATGATTTAATATTGGTTGAACAAATTACATCTTCAACTTCTTGTTTTACAAGTTTAATTTCTAGTCCGATTTATTACAGTGACTTGCAACCTGCGTGGCTTGTGTGAGTCAAACTGAATCGTTTCCACATGTTTCGTTGGTGAAACCACAAGGTGTACGGCAAAATTTACCCAACTAAGCTTCAATCATTCACAAATAACATAATTCAATTATGGAAAAAATTGAAACAAATATTCAATTCTTGTGAATTACAAGACCTATTTAGATAGCTTCAAATCTTAAACCCAAAGAGAGAATCTTAACCCCATGTCTGAAGGGGACAAATAGCAGTGAAAGGTAAAGCCAAGATAATGAGTAATTGAGTAGTATAATTCATACTCCAAAGGGTAGGTTTGAAGTTGACCTGGGGGTGATGATCCTGTGACCGGAGTGATTCCCGATGAATGCATTTCGTTGCAGCACCACAGGATTCTCTCATTCCAATCCAAGGGAGGCATTTTGATCAAAGCATTCCACTAGGATTCAGCTCCCATCTCTCAGTTTCTTGTATTCCTCGAGTGTTGATAGTGAAGCCTTTGTCTTGAGCCAATCTGCTGGCTTCGGCATGATAATTGCAATATATCCTTCTCGATCGGCCTGCAATTTAGTTGAGAAAGCACCATAAGGATTCTCTAAGCCACTGATTGTGACCTCAAATGGAAATAATGAAGTGCTGCTAGCTGTACAACAAGAACTCTTAAGGACCAAACCATGAAATCAAATATTTTGCATCCATGAAACTGATTCTCACCGATGAATTCAGCAATCCCGGATGTTTGATTAGCCTATCATTTACTTCTAGGAGGGAACCCTTAACACAACATCTGTCAGAGTTCAAGAACAAATGTATATATACATTTTAATCCTGCAAGAACGAATCAGAATAGGGAAAGAGCAAAAGTGCAAAAGGCCGACCTCACAATATACGAATTGCCATTGGTGCAAACCTTACACAAAGCTGTGTTAGATTCAAAGTGATGTGCATTCTGCAGAAACCAAACACAAGAAAAATAAATAAACTCAAACAGTTGATGATGCAATTAGTTCATCAACCCCTAAAAATCAAAGGTCCTCTTCAAATTCGAGCGCAACACCTCAAATTCTATACAAGAGTTTTACTTAACGGCAAAACAGTATAGGTTTAATATACCTTTTTGCGCTTGCCGGTGACCTTAATGCCACTCCGATCAGACTTCCCGACGTTGAAATCAACGGCCGTGATTCCACCGTCATCCTTGAAAGCCACATGGGTCGGAGCCAAACCGATCACACACAACCTTTGTAAGGAAAATTACAATCAAATAACCACAATAAGCACTGAATCAGTCGCAAATAACCAAATTATTTAACAAAAGGTTAAATCTTCAGATACCCATTTGCGTGCCGATAAACATACTGGTCGTGTCCCGGTTTTATAAAATCTGTCGGGAATTACTTAAAATTACGTACAATTCTTGTTTAAGAAGAACAGCACCAAAAAAAAAAAGAAAAAAACAGACAGGGTTTAAGGTTGTCTCCGAACCTGGAGCATAGTACGAGACGAAATTGGTTTCAACTGCAGAGAGAGGGGTGGCGGGAAAATCCCGGAGGTCAGGGACTAAGAGATTACGCAACTCTTCATCTTCAACTACAAAAGTTTCAGCTTCTGGTTGTTTCGATTCCTCCTGTTGTTCTTGTCGTCGGATGGTGTCGCTGTCTGGTGGATTGTTCGATTGGTTCATTGAGGTTTAAGGTACGAGTGACGGATAACAGTTGAAGGATTCGGTTTCAGTCAAAGCTCAGAAGAGTCTTGACGGCCAAAACAAGCGAGTCTTCATACTTTGAACCAAGACTTTGTTTTTGAGTTCAACAATTGGGCTCGTGCAATTTGGTTATTGTGGACCTGAAATCAATTGGGCCTTACCAATTCTTAGTCTATAATATTTAATAATTTCTTTCTAAATTAGAAATTATTCTTTTGAATCTCTTAATTAAGAATGACAAAAATAACTCAGCCCAGTCCAACCCGACCTAAGTCAATGGTGCGAACTAAGTTGACATTAAGTACCTGTTCGGTTTAATTTTTGGGGGGTAAAAAAGTACTTTTTTTCACCACAAAATTTTTTTTTAATGAATGTTTGACTGTAAAATCTAAAATTATTTTTAACATAAATGACTTTTTTAGATGTTAAAATACATCTTTTTAATAAGCTCAAATTTGAAATTTTTTAAAAAACTCTACTGACAAAAGCTTTATTGGTTTATTTTAAGAATTACATATTAGTTCGAGTTTGACCTGAAGTTAAATAACTAAGTTTATTTAATTGGGTTTATATTTAGACTCGAATCTAAATTTAACATTTTATACTTGATTAATTATATTAAACTAGTTGTGTCCAATTGGACCTAAAGTTAAAAAATTAAATTTAATTAAATTTAATTTTAACTCGAGTTTATATTCATATATTTAGACTTAATTAAATTTAAGATCAAATTCAATCTAAGTTATTTTTTATCATAAATAAATCATTATTATGTTTTAAATATATATTTGGATAGATTTTCAAATACATATTACAATTTTTAGATCACATATTTTAGATAAATTGTTTGATAAATTTACAAATTTAAATTAATTGACACAAGACTAATATAAAAACACTAGAGTCAAATATAACCTTATATTTTGATCCTTTATAATGCTAAAGACAAGAGCATAATGTGTAAAACTATTTCACGAGAAAAATAACATCACAAGTAAAAATTTCGCTAAAACATGAAATCTAAAGAGATTTAATAGCAGGCAATCTTATTTCTAAGTAGTAGAGAGATTATTACTTAATCAGACTATCTTATGAATGATATTAAATAAATTATTTTAGGGAAATAATAATTCATGAATTAAGTAAACCAAATGAATTATTTATTCACTTAGTGAACATAAAAAAATGTTGAAAATATATTTCTTTCTTTTTATTTTTGAATGGAAAAAAATGAAGTCAAAATGAGTTTAAAAAGAATTTATATTCTAAACATGTCATATAAGATTTCATACTATTTCAATAGATATTTATAATGAATTGGCCGGCACTCGAGCTCCGAACTAATCGGATGGAGTAAAAAATAAATTTAAAATAGGTAAAAAAAACCTTCCCCCGACCGTGATTGCATGTTTCGTTGCACATGGCTTTCTCACGAATACATTTTACTCGTTCCCTTTTCTCCTACCAAATTCAAATTACACAAAAGAAGACCACAAATGTTCCAATCAAATCCTGTCTCCGTCCACTTCGACGGCTCCAAAGATTGAGGAAAACACACTCAAGCTCACATCACAAGACTCAAGTGAACCGTTTTATTGCTTTTGGTCCTTCCAAAACAATTCAAATCACGGATCACACACAAAAAGCAAAGAACATCATCACCTAATGACCTTACAATCTAACCTAATCTCCTGTCCACCAGAGATGCTGCTCATTTTGACCATGGACTTGACAAAAGCCTTCTCGAACTCTTCTTGGGAGCTGGCAAATTTGGACACCAATGCCTTAGTTTTTGGTGTCGTGAGCAGAGCTTGGTCGGACGAGAAGACGCTCCTGCCTTGTAGAAGTAGCTTGTAATAAGAGTTGTCGAACACTGTCGATGTAGAGTCCAGAGGAGAACCGGCGTTCCTGACTTTGTTGTGCATCTGACAAACTTGTCTTAAACTGGCTGCGAAGATTGGACTCATCGTTGGGTCGATGTCGTGAGAGGCATTGAAGCTGTGGATTCTGTTCTGGAACGATGAACAATGAGAGAACCCTAGAGTGTGTCCTCCTGAAACAAGATTCCCAAGTGCAAGAAAATGAGTGTTATTCACTACTAAACTAATCCCAGATTGAATATGTTTTAGCAGATGGGTAATTTCTGATGATTTGCCTTTGCAATGGCTGCTGGATTGCCAAGCCTATGGATGTGTGTTAGTACCTGAGAGAGCGACAAGATCTTCCATGGAAAGGCCTCTTTGAGCGAAATTTTGCTGTAACTGAGAGATGTTGAAGACAGGACCTGGTAATTGTCTAGTATCACTTGCCATGGAGATTCTCCCATCTAATCTTCCTTTTGGCACATCCCAAGTAGGACCTCCAGACTAACAAACACACGTATACATATATTCAATCAGATGACAAGGTTTTAAGAAACAGATGGATTACTGTTTAGATAGATACTGACCAAATGTACAGCATCTCTAGCAGCTAGAGCCAGAATATCAGCACAAGATACCACTCCAGGGCACATAGATTCTACAGCTTTCTTTGCAATGTCAATCACATAAAAAGCATGCAGTGAAATATTAGGAGGTCCGTCCTTTTCTGCTTTGTTCTGTCCCTTCGATTCCAGGAGCACAGAAGCATCACATCCCTAATCATAAAAATACACATTCCAAGAACATGTCATCGGAATCTGCTAAAAACCAAAGTATAATTGGTTGTTTTAAGGATAAAGCTAAAGAAAACAAAAGAAAAATGGTTACTCTAATGAAGCAATCGTGAAAGTGCATCCGAAGCAGAGCAGCAGGTACTGTATTATCATTCAACATAGCTTTTTTAACAGCATTCGTGACAGTGGACTCTAGATTTGGACATGAATGTTCATAGTAGTTTGGGGTGAGAGCTTTTACATAAGAAGAAACGATGAAAATAGCAGCTAAAACGAGAGTAACTAAAGCTGCCATGATTGAAACTTACAAGCTTTGACACTAACAAGTTTTGTTTATCTGAATACAAATTTGGATGAAGAAGCTTCTGAATTTATAGAAGGAATTGAACTGGAGTGATATGTTCGTTAAGAGTTGTTAAAGAGAAGGATAAGGTTGCTAAGAGATTTGGTGATCAAGAATCATAATATTGGAGTAGTGTTCGTGGATGTACAGAAGAAGACAAGCAAATGACACACTTACTCTGTTATTGTTTATTTTGTTTAAGAACTAAAGAGGGTGTTTGCTTGTATTATCAAGTTGACCTCCATAACCAACCTGCAAGTTTTGTTTGTTTAGGTAGAGCAGCTTCAAGCAACTTATGTCACTCGATGATGAAATGTACTTTTGGAGATTGGAGTATCATTGAAGCATATATGCTTGGGCCAGTCCAAAATTTTTCTAAAAAGTATAAACTCGATTAAAGTCTGATTAACTTAAATTTTGTTCGTTAATTTCGTATTAGAATAAATTGAGCTCGGACCAAAATACCCGATTAAAATATGATTAACTTAAATTTTGTTTGTTAATTTCATATTAGAATGAATCAAGCTCGGACCAAAATGCCAACTCTAAAATTATATAACAAGCATAGTAGTTTAATTATTGTTGGTGTTAACTTGGGTACACAAACCTTGAAGTGAAGAATTTTTAAAAAAATGAAGGAATCAATAGTTGCTATTCTTTGGATACGCACTGGGTAAATCTTTAGATTGACACAATACTTTGCAAATCATGCCAACGAGGTACTCTGTATTAGGCAAACCTTGTACGACAAGCTTGATAGAGAGAGCGTAAGTAGGGAGATTTGAACACAAACTTTTTAACCTTATACTCTCCACTCTACCAATTCGACTACTGCTTAAGGAGCCGAAGCATTTTTTTTTTCAAAAGGCAATACATTTAAATTTCTAAACTTTTTAATTTTTTACTCATACATCTTTAAAATTTTCACTTCAGTCTATAAGATTATATTGTTTATAATCAGTATTAAATGTATAGAATTTACTAATACACTCTTTAAAGTTTTTCTTATTATATAAATAAACCCTTTTTATTACAAACAACAACAACAACAATAATACTCAGTAGAAATTTCACTGAGACACAGAATTTGAGAAAGTCTAGTAGTATATAGCTTTACCCCTAACTAATAGAGAAGCTATTTCTAAATGACTCAAATAAACCCTCTTTATTAAATAATAAAATTGTTAATTTTTACATGGTTACTAAGTTTTATCAAAATAAAAATTTAAAGAATCATTAATGTTTAACCTATAAATATCAAATTAGTAGGAGTTTATTTAGATTTTTGTAATTTTTAAGAGTTTATTTATATTTTGTTAGAAATAATAATAATCTTTATCTTATACCTTTTATAAATCGCCTATATCATTATTATTTTAGCAGTCTTTATAATCAAAATTATTAATATTGTCTAAATCATCTCAACTTATAAAAAATAATTTATGATATATAATATAATATAATATAAATAATATCAGTCATAATAATGGCTTTTTTAATTTTTATATTAAAAAAATTAAAGACGTCAACAGGTCGAGTCGAGCATCAGAGTTAGTTAGCCAGCCTACAAGCCATGGTCCAACCTGATCTATCCTTACTTTTTTATAAAAATATTTACACAAAGACGTCGTTTATGTTGTTGATCATCCAAACTGTTTTGGCTCGTGGCTCGCAGGGTCGAGCCGGGCAAAAATTGCATAGCCTGAAAAAGATTATAGCCACTAATATTCACTATAGGTAAAGGGAAGTACCTGAAAGCACAAGTTTCTAAAGAAAAGAGTACAAACGAACTGAAACATAGAATCAGATAATGACCTTAAAAGTTGTTGCAAGGACCCAACGATAAAGATATGGTTTCATTATTAAGCATACTTAATTTAATAATTAATTACAAATTATGTAATATAATATCTCAAAAAATATATAATTGCTAATTATTTTATTATTTTAAATATGTATATGGTGGATAGGATCAACCATCCACGAAACAAAAGAAAAGATTAGAATAAGATTTGGAACTTTTGATGGTTGAAGCAGTTGGATTGTAATCTATATAAGTAGAGAACAAGCACATCTACATCACATTGTGATGATTTTTAAGAATGACAATAAACCAAGTCGAGCCTTGAGTTTAAATAAAAAGTGAGCTCTTTTTTAGTTTGTGATAGCTTGAAACTCGAATAAGTGTTACATTCGACAAAATGATGTTTTCGTCTAAGGATAAAAAAATTGGCTCAGCTCGTCCGGCCATTATTTTTAAAACGTCAATTTAAAAATTTTCAATTATAAAAATAAATGATCAGATCAGTCTGTGACTTGTCGGGCCATAGCCCGAGCCACGGGCCTGCCTATCCCAACTCACTGAGTCAGGGACAATCTGGGCTCGACCTGATTTATTGACATCTCCATTTTTGTCAATGAAGTGAAGCTTTTTTGAATCGGGATGTACCATAAAGTTTGAGTATTAAATTAAACATGAAATTCGAATATTTATTTTTTTGAATATTAGTTCGATTCAATTTTTTGTTAAAATGAATTTTATTTATTGGTTCAACTCAAATTATTGTCTTACCTAGTAATTTTTATCATATGCAAGATATTAAATTATAGATTAGGAGTTATATTACTCAATTATAAGTTCTTATAATAATTATTAGGATACAAATATAATTACAATAAATTTAAATGAAAAAAAGATTATAATCAACTTCATATAGACCTGAAACTATATATAACATAATAAAATTGAAACAACTCCATATAAGAAAATCACATTGACAAATCTATAGTATCTTGAGTAAAAAAATTAAAATCTTGGAAATTAAACCAAGAGTTCATGGGATTATGAGCGATCCTCCACAATGCAATAGGTAGTCTGAAATGGAGGCGGGGCTGCTTCAGGGAAAAAAAAAATACAAGCACGCCTCAGCCTGAACAAATCCTGAACTCTGGAGGAACTGATGCACACAGTTTAGCTCATCAGAACTGTACTTTGCTAGAGAAAGTCTGACCAAAACTCCAACCTGATGGAACAATGTCTGTGAACAATTTGGTTTCTCCATCAGTAGTAGTGATCCTGAAGGACAAGGATTGACCATTTAGATATGCATTTGATTGCCAATTAGCTCCCCAGTTCCTTGACATGGCCAACCATCCTGTTTTTGAACCTTTCACTGATAGAGATTGGATTGATCCAGCTCCTGCAACGTTACTTACCAGTACAAGCTCGAAATAGTCTCTCCCATTAATGGTGAATCTAACTCCACCATGCTTCTTACATGGAACCCTGCACATTAAACCTCTGGTTTACCCCAACATATCTTTTAAGAACAAAAATTTTAAGTTTATTTAGATTTTTGACAATACAGATTATTCATAAATTTAAGGTCCATCATGATAACATTAATAAGAAATCGGGTTAGATTATTCCGAAGTCAATAGAACAGATTATATTTAACCGAGTTTGAGCTCAGGCTTAACTGATAAGAGGGTCGGGCCAGCCCGGCTATTTGCCACTTCTACTTGTGATGTAAGATATATATCAGGGTTTGACAGGTTTCCTAAGGTAAACTTGAAAGTCTTGAGTTTTATCAGGATCAGATATGTTTCAGTTTGACATACCTCTGGAAGAGAACAGGGACGATCCCACCTTTATAAATGCCGATCTTTTCCCAAGCAGGTTGAGCCATGTCGAAGTGCTTGAGAGGAGGGTTGCACCAACCTCCATTGTTGTTTGGAAGAGCATAGTTTGGAGGGCAGAAGTTGGTTGCAGTAATGGTTACAGACCTTCCTTTGATACACCATCTGGAGTCAGTTTGATAGTCACATACGATCTTGTAACATTCTCCACAGGAACCTCCATTGTTGAACAAAGCTGTGCTCAGAGCAGCTGTTCTAGTCCCATAACCAGTCGAATATAAATCTCCGTAACCACAAGCTCCTCCTGGTAAAGAAAAAAGAAGTAAAAACTGTTAACCCCAAAACATATCAGAATCAAACAAAAAGAACAAACTACAGGAAAACAGGTTGAGATTCTAACCCATAGTTCCTGAGGCATCACTACCACCATAAAATGTAGCATGAGCTTTTGTCCATCCTGAAGAAGCATAAGCCATAACATAAGACCAGAACTGAACCAAGATCACCGATGTAAGCACCAGCTTTGCCATTTTCTTTACAAGCTACTGTAATAAAAAATGGAGCAAAAAGGAAGAGAGCAACAATGTGGCATTTGGAAGGACAAGAACTGCCTCTATAAATAAGGAACCAGAGATCAGACTTCCTTAATGCAACAACCTTACTTATGATGTCCTAAATTTACATTAAACTTATCTCTGAAAGTGCCTGCCAGAATTCTGAGACTCAATCAATTATTCCCATGTTCTACCTCTATCATTGCAATGCTCACATGCCATACCCAAACAAGAGCCGTGAAAAGTTCAAGAACTCACTCCACTATCCATGGAGTTTTTGTTCGTATTTTTAATGTGCTAGTTGTTGCCAATTTGAAGAAAGATACGAGCAACTTTCTATTTTCTATTATAAGGGAATATTTTGGGTTAGATCATATCATGTCACTTCACATGGTTTTGTTTTGACCTATTAATATCATACAATCGCGTAATAGTTTGGTCTGGTGCAACATGTGCCTTAATATTTGACATTAAAGAGTTCTGAAAAGCTGATGCTTTGTTTTTTTCAACTTTGATCTCTTATTGTGATTTCCATAAATAAATTTTCAAAAATTTACGATAAATTTTCAAAAATTTACAATATTTGTTAATCACATATTGCATATCAAATAATATAATCAAATGCTTCGAATAATTATTTCATGAGTTGATAATTTTAAAAAATCGAGATATACCAAACTTTTGATTATCACAATTATGCTTAATAGGGACGTCAGACCGACCCTAGCTCAGCATGAGTTAACGAGCAAAAGTTTGAATTCACTTAATTTTAAACTATTCAAACTAATTCGACCAAAATGTTAAAACAGTGTTATTTTATCACAAAACACGATCTCGATCAGTCGAGTCTCAGGCCTAGTTTGGGCCAAAACAAAAAAAATCAGGCTAAGCCATAAGCTGTCCAAACTTGACCTAACCTGATGCTAACCCTATTCGATAATCCATTCTCAATCATTGAATCATGTCATTAGGAGACCAAAAAATTTTTTGTTATGGTTTATAATCACAATCACAATCACATAATGGGCATCAGGGAATCATAGCATATGTTAGTCAGACGACCCAAACTAATCAGTCTCACTTCAGTAAGAAATTTGGTGGTGAAAATCTCAATAAATTGTTGGATAAGTTCAAAATTACATCAAATAAATATATTCCTTTAAAATTCTAAAATTAAAAATACTAGGTAAGAATACTATTAAAATGAAAAACTTCATAAGAAATTCTCTTGCATCTCTCATATACAACCAAAAAATATACATATTTATAACAATAAAACCTGCAACCATTATCCTTCGAATTCATATTAATTAAATTATCGATCACACATATTAATTAAATTATCAATTACATGCAATAACTTATATATAATATGCTGCGACGACTCAAAATTAAATGATAAATCCAATCTCAACGTATTTTCGCACATGGTAACCTTCAAGATTTTAGGTAACTCTCTAAATTGTCATCATATGATAACAAGGTCAGTCAATCATAAGATTTGGTCATCCTAAATGGAACCAAGCTTCGACACCCTTTTGCCTATCCCTATCTAGGCTTTAACTGAACTTATTATCATGTAAAGCCAACAAGCATTGTCTTACAAGTTTCCTGGTCCTAAAATTAATTTACATACCGAACATGGCCACCAGATGCCAACTGGCCATAACAAAAAAATATTGCGTAGGTTGCAAGAATGGGGCTTCTGAAATTTAGCGGCTAAAAAATTGCAATTTGGCAATCATAGGAAGCTATTTATTTTCTACTTTCTTTACATCTGTTCTTATGAAGCTCAATCATGGGAGTGATTGAAAATAGCTTAGGAGGGTATTTGAATAAGGCACGCAATGTTCAGCTTTACTGGAAGGTTAATAAATCTAACCTTTATGGCAACACCAATCAATCAAATAATAATTTCGATTAAGATAACACTTAACAAGTCCCAACCATCCTCTTTAAAGATAATGTGAGTTACACCTCACCTCACTGTAAGCCGAACCTTCAACTTCTTAAATTAGAAGACTCGTAAAAAGACTTAACTCCACTACTTGGATTACCAAATGCTCACAATTGTTTTAAACATCACTTAAAGCACATTATTCAGACTCCTAAATATGTTTCAATTTTCTATCAGTTTGTGAAATCCTTAAACATGATTCACTTTTACATCAGTTTAGGGAAATGAATAGTAAACATTTAAAGTTCAGAAATTTGTGTTGGGTCAACTATCCTTAAGAACATGTTATACGAACCTGAGCCAGTGTCTGGTGTTGACTTAAATAAGCAGCCTGACGCTTGATGAATAGCCTTTTGCCTATAGTCTAAACACTGAAGTGGTTCCACAAACTTCAACATTAGTCCACAGTAAACAGGAAACTAAGAAGGAACCACCTATTTCTTTTGCACGAAAGATGACAATATAGAAAAGGCATATAAATAAAAGAATGCACTGTTAACTAAGAAAACAAAACGTTACAATTGCTCAAGAACCCCTTATACATCTAACAAAAGAAATGGGGCTTGCTGTAAGGCCACAGGTTCAAGCTACAAAGATTAGTCTACGAAAGTTACACACGAATATATCCTAAAGTTAACACTACTAGTTGAGACTAAATAACGAACGAAAAAAACAGATATGAAAAAGATGATAAACATGAAACTGGAGACAGTATCAAAGAGTTAAATTGCGTCCATTCAAGGAAAGCCAAACGACCTCATGCAGCAGCCTGGATCAGAACATTTGATCTAAAGCCACGGCCCCTTCCACGGTTCCCCCTTCCACGGCCACCACCTACAAATATAGCACAATTAGTATCCTCTCAGAGTTTAAATCCTCATAACTGGATTATATTGCATAATTGTCATAACTGAATCTTATGGCAGCGGACGTTGTCCAAAATTATTTTGCTTCGAAACCTTTGCATATGGATCTTAAAAAACTGTAATGATACTGTCCTCATTACGAACATCTTATTTACTAAAGACTGTAGGTAATACATAGGTGGAATATAATAACAATTATGTTTATATCAATCTGATCATGCATAGAAGTAAAACTTGTTATTCAAAATGTCAGGCATTAATATTAGCACAAAGAAATGTATTTTTAAATATCAGAGTTTTTTATCAAAGGAGGGGTAATTAAACCCCTTCTCCATGGCAAGCTCTTGATTCATACGTTCTTAAAGAACCAAAATACAACATTTCCGTCACCAGAGGAGCTGAGCAATCAAATAAGTATTTTTCTTGCACATTAAATTGCTGCAATTATTTATTTTAATTGAAATAAAGTGCAAATTGTTCAATTGGAAATTTTATTGAACTTGAGTTTCCAATCCTAAACCATGGTAAACTAATCAATTTAGGTTCAAGGTTAAACAATGAATAACTTGAATTCAAAAAGGACTGCCTCGTAAAACACCAAGCATAATTTAAGCCTAGAGTATGAAGACATACAAATACTGGAGAAAACAAAAGGCCAGGAAAGAAAAGGTACCACGGCCTTGAACATGTCCTTCATAATAGTAGCCCCCATCTTGCTGCATATCAGCCTGAGGTCCACTGTACCATCCCCTTCCGCGGCCACGAAAACCGCGACCTCTTCCTCGACCCCTGCCCCTACCTCTGGCACCACCTCGGTTACGATCCCAACCTCCATCATCATACTCAGCAGACACATAACCGTTCCCTATATAGAGAATCCAATTCAGATCATGTACCCAAAGAATTCCAGATTCTAAGTGTCAAGACACTTCTCAATCAAGTGCATTATCACATCTCATCAATTTTCAATTCCATGAACATGTACCTCGGCTATTCATCCTCCCTCTACCACTCTGACCCCTACCTCGACCACTTGGTGAGCCCTCTGCAACCCACAAGCTACTAAGCCACATGCAAGTATTGATATTTCAAACAATGAAGTTGATCATAAACATGCATACCAGCATCATAATCAAACATTGTCGATGCCTTCACCTGGTCCGCTGGTAATGGAGGCTGATAACTGAGGGTATAGCAATTTGTGAGACAACAGAAGTTTATAATTAATTTAAGATTGGCAATGAATGTTGGCAAAAAGCAATATTCCCATATCACAGTGGTGTTTCTTCTCCAGATTCACAAATCAAGCACCGCATAATGATCATAATGATGATACAGTGCATAATCATAATGTGATAGCAAAAATTTAAGCCATATTCGCATTGGTGAAATAGAAACTCACCCAACAGCAGATGTATTCATTTCCTTATTGGAAAGAATTATCGTGATCATAGACACATGTCTTGTGGTTTCCAGTCTGCAATATGAAAGCAACAAAAGAAATAAAAAGAGAGTTCCTCACTAACATGACAATACAATCCACAAGAAGCTAATTAAATTGAACACCCTCAAAGCTATTTTGAAGACTGCTCTTACGGGAGGAGGCCTTCTTCAAGGGGTTCCCATGTATCGGTAATATCCGTGGAGCCAATTGATGTGATTTGATGAAGGCCAACAATTCTTCTCTGCAACCATGGTAAAATAATACATTATCATCAATCATCAAACCCGAAGAAGCACGCGCACGCACACAGACTCTTAAGAACTTTATCGAGCATGAAAAACCTTGATTAACTCCACTATAGCCACAGTCTTATTAATGGCTCTTCCCATTGCCTTGAACACAATTTCATTCGAACCCTTCTCCTACAAAAGCATAAAAAGTACATCAAACAACATATATGAGCAAACAAAAAGAACTTAAAAATCACTCAATCTCTTAAAAAATCATAGAACACAAATAAAACTTATTCATCCAAATTCGGAACCAATCAAAACAGAGATAACAACATACTAATAAAAGAAAAAACACCAAAACAACGTCATATAAGAGGAACGCATACTTGAAGCAGACTCATAGCATAAGAGATATAGTTGCGCGTCCTTCCTTGACTAGTAATCCTAATCTCGTTCTCGTCGATTGGCGTCTCGGCTTTTGGCTTCTCTACTCTCTGGTACCGGTCCATCTTCTCTGCTCCAACAAACTCTAATTTAACTATTCAGTAGAAGATTTTCTCAGAGAACTAGGCTTTTTTAAATGGATCTGACGAAGAAGGTATCACGTAACTTGAAGTTATGGAGATAAACTGAGCTGTTGTGCTCTGCTCTGCCCTCTTGTACGGCTTCGTTTCTTCTTTTAAGCCCTGAAACTGCTCGAGGAGGCGTCGTTTGCTTCATATACCCTAAACTACCCTAACCAACTCTCCCTCCCAGATTTCTCACCCGAACCGTCGTCGTTCTCAGCCAGTACGACACCGTCCAGTATATGCTTTCTTGATCCGAACCGTCTCGGTTTTTGTCCTCATACGGCGCCGGTCGAGGAGAGAACAATCTGGCGGTTTGCTTTGGTGCTATTTTGAATATCACGTGACCTATTCAAGCCCACGTTCCTCTTAGCACAAGTCCACAAAAAACAAGGTTGCTGCTTATCCTAATGCCAATCGACCTCTGGGTTAAAGATGATCACAAGTAGAGTTCGATTTGGTCTGATTTTGTTTGAAATTAATAAATTTAAAATTAACCCTTATGATAGGATCATTAGAACCACATATAAAAGATTTCAGATTGAGTCGACTTCAACTTAGTCAAGCAAATACTATCCTGTTTGATAGTGATCTCTTATAGAAAAAATCTATGGCCGCATTATTGAATATAATAATTACTATATAATTTTTAATTATTTCTCGAACCATTATTATCGTTATCGTTAACATTCAGTTGAAAATTAAGGCTTGATTAGGGGAAGCAATGACGGTTGATAACCTGCTGAAATAATAAGTACTTATTCTCAATAAGTACTTGTATATTTGGAATTACTGTTTTAATACTGCTGCAACGTGAAAATAGGTATTTGGCAAGTGCGGTTGTGGTTTTTGAAAAGAGATAAAATTAGTAAAAAGCCTATTGATTTAATAAACTATTAATTATTGTGTAAATAATTAAAAAATATATTATTAGTTATATAAATTTAAAATTATAAATAATAAAATATTAAATTAAAATAAGAAAAATATGAATAAAATAACTTTAG
Source organism: Erythroxylum domingense (assembly GCA_025594535.1). Taxonomy (NCBI): domain Eukaryota; kingdom Viridiplantae; phylum Streptophyta; class Magnoliopsida; order Malpighiales; family Erythroxylaceae; genus Erythroxylum; species Erythroxylum domingense. The sequence goes on along the minus strand of JANQBM010000006.1, from coordinate 939,601 downwards.
TAAATAAAATATTTCATAAAAATATATTATTAGTCATATAAATTGAAATTATAAATAAAAAATATTAAATTAAAATAAGACGATGTGTTTGATTTGCTTTCTATTACTTGAGGGTATAATAGAAAATAATAATTATCAGAAGTTTATTAATAGAAAGTAGAATTTATGTCGCAAAAGCACTTTCTTATAACAATCCTCTTTTTATTTATCGATTTTTACGGTAACATCACATTTTCCTACAACCTCCAGTTATTCGCCCGCAGATCAAAACATATGACTATGTTTAAAAATTACAATAAATAAGTATTTATCTCCATCACACCGTAGATTTAAATGCAGACTGAATCGCGTGATCTACAAATATCCGATATTGCGCAGGGTCGAACCATTATGAACATATTCTTCATAATTACATTACATTCGAATTATTTGTAATTATCACAATTGTAGTATAATCCACAATCTACAATTTAAGAAACGTTGAACGTATGGTTTTGTTCACGTAGAAGTACTTTTTATTCATGTCCATATGTATTAATAAGCTCAGAACCGAATTGTTTGTTGTTGTTATTACACGTACTAGGAGGAGAAGGGTACACATAAATCCCATCAATTAAAAGCACGAGAAGAACCTGGGCATATCCGTAAAAGTATCTTTGCTTTTTCTTTTTCTTTAGTGACGCTTTGCACTAGTCAATGGTTCGAGGAACTTAAGCCATCCATTGTAATCTATGGCAGAGCCAGAATCAGGCAAGACAAATCCATTGATCAAGAAAGTTGGTGTGGCGAACACTCCTCTGGAAGTACTGTACTGAATCACAGGAAACAAGAAAAAGGAAAATGAAGATTCTGTTAGGAAAGTTGATGTGATTAGTGTAGATATTAAAAATATTTATCCAATTAAAATCGGACAAGTAATCCAATAGACTAGAAACATTGAAGCAGAAGATACCTTAAAGGAAATCCTGGTTTTTAGATCTGTTTGTCGGTCGGTGAAGCCAGCTTCAATCCCAGAATGATAGGAACTTCCAACCGTTTCAGCCGCAAAATCTACAATTTCTTTCACGACCGTAAATCTTGACAAGTTGCTTGTGTTGTCACCGTAAAATCTCGCCTTCGACACATACATAGATGTCCAGTCCAGTTCAGTCAGTAAAGCAGGTAATAGTAATACCAGACACCGGCTTATTTTGTTATAGCAGAGTCAGTATTCATATAATGTCCAATCCAGCACTCCAAGAACTAGGGAACTCCAATTCAAAGGGAGTTAAAGATTAAAAGCAAAACTTAATGAATTGCAAAAACCAGAAGTTGTTGTTTCCTATATTTTCGTTAGTCATGGTCTGAAGTCCGGCACGATCGGACTTAAGCAGTCTAAAGCTAAAGGTCAGTCGGGTTAGGGTCAAAACGATAACTGGTCAAGCCGGTTTTAACTTGTGAGCTAAACCAGAAAATAAAGAACCTCTGCATAAAATCATTCACAAAACTCTTACCTGATCATTGAAGAAATGCTCCAACAGTAAGAACGTGGCAGAACTATTCAGTCCGTTGACAATATGCAGAGCACGTGAAGCGGCAAACGCATTATCATGGTATCTGCAGAAAGTCACTAAACAATCATTAATGGAAGATCTAGCTTTTTTACTCATACAACTTCAGAGGGTCTCAAGAAATTTCAGTCTGAGATTGGAAGAGAAGAAGAAAGAACGATACAGAACCAAAAATTTTGTAACTTGGAAGACAAGCCAATAACATCGAACAATCAAAACCAACAAAAGTTATGTTCTGAAAGGAAGCAAAGCAATAAAAGAAGAGTTCCTGACGGTAAGGGAAGCAGATGAACGACGAGCCAAACGTCAGAACCGTAGTGAAGAAGAGCTTGTTTCAGAGGAGGCCAAGAGTCTCTACTGTCAGGACAGACAGGGTCATAGAAAGCTTCGATCAAGATGGAGTCAGGACCACCTCGGCAACTCCGATAAACGAACCCGTCGTAGGTTGCCGGTGGCAGGCTCTGGGATGTTGCGTTAAGAACAAGAAGAAAAGAGAAGAACAAGATGTGAGAATTTGATCGTGAGAATAGTTTGTGAACCATTGGAGTGTCCTGAGTTGATCGTTTGTGTTTCTCAAGACTTTGGCAGCACAGAAAAGCATTAGAGGTTTCCACTTTTGCCCTTCAGTACCTTGGCGATGACTCCGCCTTGTGATGGACTTGTGCTCTTGTGCATTGGTCGGTCACAAAGTCCTCATTCCCTTCTTTTATCCTTTTGTTCGCTTGATAAATAGGAATGAAGATATATTGGACAAACGGCCCCTTTAGATCAAGCAATTTCTAAAATTGTCAAGGTTAGAAATATTGGCAAAAATTATAATTCGAACGAATAGGATTTTTTACTAAGTTGAAAATTGAAACGATTAATTTATTATAATTATCTTAAATTATTAATTTAATTTAAGCATAATTAAATTTTTAATAAATGAATTGAGATAAAACGGGAGAGATTGGAAGTTTAAGATTTCTAAGAGACAAATCTTAAGATTTTGTATCCGTAAAAAGAAAGTGTTTATTTATCTCGGCCAACATACTTGAAAATCATATTCCTTTCAATTAAAGTTCAACTTGGCCTGACTTGACTCTCGTTAATATTATAAGTGTTTATTTGGTTGAGCTTTTAGACTTGCAATATCATAAGCACTTTTTTCCACCGCAAAAATTTAAAAAAAATGAGTATTTGACTGTAAAATAAAAAAATATTTTTTAAATAAATATAGCATTTTTGACAGCTAAAAGATAACTTTTTATCCTTTCCACCCGCCTTAACCACGGGCTTTTTGTCCTTATGTTGTTACTTAGCCTGTAGGTCCTCCCACGTATTAAAAAAAATACAACTTTTTAAGAAGTTCAAATTTGGAGCTTAAAAAAAAAACACTTTGTCAGATAGATTTTTCAGATCAATTAATGAGCCTATTTTTTAGTCTATTGTATCCTTATGTTTTACACATAATTCCCACAATACCCACAAACAAATCTCCACGTTTATTTTGAAATTTATATAATATTATTTGACTTTTTTATATGTTTTAATATTTATTTTTTATATTATTTTTACCAATGTTATAATCCATACAAAAAATTTGATTAGATATATTTTTATTTATGTTTCATATGGTTTAAAATTATATAATAATTAATATATTCTGCTTTGCATATTGTTTAATATATTTTAAATAATATTTATATGCATAAATAATTTTTATTACAAAATAAAATATAGTTAAAATTAAAAATATTTTTTATTTTTATGTTCCTAACATGAAACTCTTTCAAAAAAAGCTCTTTTTTAAATGACAGTCAAATAGTCAACTAGGTTCTTAGAAAAATTCTTCTCAAAAAAACTCTACTGGTAAAAATTTTACTGACAAAATCTCTACTAAAATAAGTTCATCCAAACATGCCTAAAGTCACATGCTTCTTATGGATGCATATTTGTAAGGGATGAATAATGAATTTTTCGGTATGAAAAAATATAATAAACTCAGTTGATCAACTTTATGTTTTTATTTATTTAATTCGTTTCACATAATATAATGTTTAAATTTATGTTGAATATACGAATTAGGCTAAAGGCTCCATTCTCAAGAGCAGGTTGGCGAGTGACAACCTATATCCATTCTACTATTTGATTTACAATGACACTGCCCTAGCGATCTTGCTTCTCTTAATTGTATTTGGACCGAGTCCAGTTTCGTATTCATTTGGCAATTGTTTTATTGTGAAGTCAAAATTTAATAATTGCATCCTAACTGTTTGATAAAATGACCGAACGAGAGTAAGAAGAACATGGGGTTTGAGTTAGTTGTGAATTTTTATGATTTCACTTCGTGTTAAGCTGTCCTTCTCAGCTTGTTGAGACTTTTAAGCCATTGTTGTTCGGTAGTTAATATGAAGTCAAGGTGTGATAGTTGCATCCTAACTTTTTGATAAAATGACGGAACGAGAGAATTAAGAACCTGGGGTTTGAGTTACTTGTGCATTTTTACGATTTTGGTTAGTGTTAACTTGTTCTTGTCGGCTTGTTGAGACTTTTCAACCATTGCAACAGGTGGACTTTAGAGGGCAAGTAAGTGTAATTTCCAAAAGTGAAACACAGATGGCATTGAGGCGTTTCTTTGGATTCTCTGATGGTGAGTTGATGAGGTCGGAAGCTAAGCCTTGCTCCAGACTGATGAGGCAAACAGCAGGAATTTTTAGTGTTGGAGGAGCTTTAGGGTTTTGGGTTCTTTGTAGATTGCATTATGGTATGTTCGCATCCTTCTTTCTTAAAATGTGTATTTTTACTTGTTTATGTTGGTATTTTGTTTCCGGATTAGCTCAAGGTCTTTGCACAATCAAAGGTAGTTTGTTTGTGGAGCTAAACTAATTTGATAATCATAATCTCTATGATCAAGAGCATTTGGGTATCTAACAACTTCTTGAACAATCAAAGGTAGTTTGTTGGATGAGCTAAACTGATGTGATAATCATAATCTTATGATCATGAGCATTTGGGTATCTATAAATTCCCGTACAGAACTAAAAAATCTTACCTTGAACTTGATCCTGAGGATATGTTGAGCATATGCAGGCATTACCATGAAACATTTAAGCTTTTTTTCTACCTAATTTTTCATGGCTTCCCTTTCCTGCATATGATCCAATCATCTGGTTTCTACCTTTTGATATTCGTGATCAAGTTCTGTTTTCTCTTGGTTAGATTGATTACTAGTTTGTTCCTACACATCTTTTAAGTTGCTTTCTTAATGCAGGTCCTCGAATTACGATTCCTCGGAGTCTTCGGTGGGCTGGTTGCGGAGCCATTTCTGTAAGTTCAACCACTGCTCTGCTAGTTCGCCTATTTAGTCCTGAATGCGAGCCGCAGAATATAGCTGCTTATGACAATAAAAAGTAGTAGTAGCAGAGCTTAGTTTTCCATGAAGATTGAATTGAGATGTTTGTGACCAACAAATGTTTCTGAAATCTTGTTAACCTGCTTCTTACTCCCCGTGGATATGTTGCCTGAGATGTTCAATCAGAGTATTCTTACAATCTGGATGTATGAACTTGTACTTGAGAAAGAATTCGCCAAGTCCTTGTGTAGCTTTGAAGTGGCGGATTCATTGGCGGGTTAGAAGGTGACTAGATATGTTAACATTGTCAATATAACTTGATGCAGTGGAATTGGTTGCACATTTGTTAGGATAATCCATACAAATGTAATGACTACTTCAAACAGGTGATCAAGGTACCTTTTTTCCAAATATGGGTAGAATTCGTATTGGTTATCTTTTGAGTGTGTACTGAATAGTTTACAAATCACATATTCTAAATAAATTATTAGATGAGCAACAAGTTAAAATTAGAGTGACTAAATTGATCCAATTTAGCAATGACAATGAGTCTGATTGAGCTTGAATCGTAATTTTATTATTGATTTTGTGGTTCGAGAGTGATTAGAAGCTCTGTTGGATTTAGGTTGGGACAAAAATGACATTGTTTTGTTATAAATAAACAAAAATATAACAATTAATTTTTATTTAACAGTTTTTTTCTAATTAAACTTTAAATTAAGAAAAGTCTCTTTCAATTATATTTTTAACTATTTAATTAATTTTAATTTTTAATTAATTTCATAACAATATAATACATATTAAATTTTTTAAACCTGAAAATTTTAATTTTTCTAATTTAATTTTTAGTGCATTTTTTTTGTTAGCTCACGAGGTATTCTAGGAGGATCTTAATTATGAGAAGACGTCTTTAAACTATCCACGCTTAGATTAATTTCAACTCGCACTAAGTCAGTTTGCAAGGAATAAAATGCTAGCTAAACAGGTTTTTTATTGTCACAGCTTGAATTTAAAACTTCTAATTAAGAGATAAGAGTGTTAAACGAATTACTCCAATTAAACTCGGTTTTAGGGCAAATTTTAAAACGATGGTTAGAGCGGAGGGGAAAAAAAAGGTTACACGTTGCTTTTGCCAATGGCACGCACATTCGCACGAGACCTTTCAGACATCTAAATCCAACAACAGCTTTATCGTAATATGAATCGTTGTCGTGTTTATTCGTCAACTCAGTTAGTTCGAAGCCATATGTATATGGACAATCTACGAAAATATGGCGGCTGATAAAGCCTTACAGGTTTAAGATCGGGAGGAGTTGTATGGCTAGGCAAGCTATATGCGTGCTTCAAGGTCTGAACCAAACCACTACCCAATGGCTGAATTCTACTGCATCAACGCTATTACATGCCCAACAAGCACATGCCCACCTCCTCAAAACTGGCATTTCAAACGATACACAACTAGCTACTAAACTCCTTTCTCTCTATGCCAATAACCAAGCTTTCGTGGAAGCTAACCTCGTCCTTGATTCAGTGCCTGAGCCAAGCATATTCTCCTTCTCAGCTCTTATTCATGCGTCTACGAAGCTCAATCTTTTCGTCGACGCAATTCGCGTGTTCTCTAAAATGCTCTCCCAGTGTATAATGCCCGATAATTTCGTTTTGCCCGGTGTGATCAAGTCATGTGCTGGGTTGTCGTCATTGAAAACCGGGAAACAGATACACTGTGTTGCGTTGGTATCTGGGTTTGATTCCGATTCGTTTGTTCTGTCCTCTTTGGTTCACATGTATGTTAAGTGTAACAGATTATGGGAGGCTCGCAACGTGTTTGATAGATTACCTCAACCAGATGTGGTTACTTGCAGTGCTCTGCTCGCTGGTCATGCACGAAATGGGCGCGTTAAAGAAGCTAAGGAGTTGTTGAATAGAATTAAACATTTGGGTCTGGGATTGAATTCGGTAACTTGGAATGGTATGATTGCTGGGTTCAATCATAGCGGACATTATTTGGATGCTGTTGTTGTGTTTAGGGATATGCATTTGGAGGGCTTTGTGCTTGATGAGGCTGGTATTTGTAGCGTACTTCCTGGGGTAGGTGATTTGGAAATGTTGGATATGGGGATTCAGATACATTGTTATGTAATGAAGAAAGGTTTTGAACAAGATAAATGTGTGGTTAGTGCACTTATTGATATGTATGGAAAGTGTAGAAGTACAATGGAGATGTCAAAAGTGTTTGATGAAGTGGATGAGAAAGATATAGGTTCTTGTAATGCTTTAGTTACGGGACTTTCGCGAAATGGTTGCGTAGACAATGCGTTAGAGTTGTTTGACAAATTCAAGAGGCAACGGATGGATTTGAATGTTATTTCTTGGACATCAATTATTGCCAGTTGCTCACAGAATGGGAAGGATGTTGAGGCTTTAGAGCTTTTCAGGGAGATGCAGGTTGAGGGGGTTAAACCAAACTCTAGAACTATCCCGTCTTTGCTTCCGGCTTGTGGAAATATAGCAGCATTGATGCATGGGAAAGCTGCTCATTGTTTTTCTCTTAAAAGAGGGATATCTTATGATGTTCATGTGGGAAGTGCATTAATTGACATGTATGCTAAGTGTGGAAGGATACATCTCTCCCGGCTTTGTTTTGAAATGATACCCACCAAAAACTTGGTTTGCTGGAATGCATTACTAAATGGATATGCAATGCATGGTAAAACAGATGAAGTTATATCCCTTTTTGAGTTGATGAAAGGGAGAGGGCAAAAGCCTGATTCTATTACCTTCACTTGCCTGTTATCTGCCTGTGTTCAAGGTGGCCGAACTAGGGACGGGTGGTATCATTTTCATAGCATGTCTGGAGATCATGGAATTGAAGCTAAAATGGAACATTATGCTTGTATGGTTACCCTTTCGGGTCGTGCTGGAAGGCTAGATGAAGCATTTGATATGATCAAGAAAATGCCTTTTCAGCCTGATGCTTGTGTTTGGGGGGCTTTACTTAGCTCGTGTAGAATTCACAACAATGTCACACTAGGTGAGATTGCTGCAAATAAACTTTTTGAACTGGAACCAAGAAATCCTGGGAATTTCATTCTCTTGTCAAATATTTACGCTTCAAAGTCGATGTGGGTTCAAGTAGATTTAGTGAGAGAGATGATGAAGAGCAGAGGTTTAAGGAAGAACCCAGGCTGCAGCTGGATTGAGATTAAAAATAGAGTACATATGCTTATTGCTGGAGATAAATCACACCCAGAAATGAGTCAAATTATTGTTAAGTTGGCCGAGTTAATCATGGAAATGAAAAGATCAGGTTACATTCCACACACAGATTATGTGCTGCAAGATGTGGATGAACAGGACAAGGAACAGATCTTGTGTGGTCACAGTGAGAAGTTAGCAGTAGTTCTTGGAATCCTAAACACCAGTCCGGGATCTTCTCTTAGAGTGATTAAAAACCTCAGAATCTGTGGAGATTGTCATTCTGTCATAAAATTCATATCCAGATATGAACAAAGAGAAATCTTCGTGAGGGACACAAATAGATTCCATCATTTTGTTAATGGAGTTTGTTCTTGTGGTGATTATTGGTGATAGGACATAAGATATAACTCATCTGTTTATGGAATTGAACAAATTTGGTCGTTACAGTGGGATCAAGAGCTGCAGGAAGTATTAAACTAACAAGATTAAGGTATACTGTAATGACTTTTAGGAAAGGAAGAGTGGAGTTGGCAAAAGAGTCCGGTAAAGTTTGTCGGCATGTCAATTATCACCCGGCCTGGCTATTTTTTGCCCGAGTTGGGCGTGCTATGGCCCAGCCCGTGGTCAGCCTATTTTTTCCAAACGACATCGTTTTGGATTGTTTTATTTTCAAAAATTAATGAGTAGGCTAGGCCGAGCCGGTGGACCATAACTCGGGCCCTTGGGCCCGGCCCATTGACATACTTATCTTCCCTTTTAATTTTAAACACTTGCCAATGCAACCAACCGAATTATATCCACTAATAAAATATATTTATCAAAATAAAAATATTTATTTATGAATAAAAATCCTTCAATCTTAAATTTGTTTAATTATTTATTTTAATAAATATCTTAAATTTATTATTAACATTTATTAAATTAAATTATTAATTTAATTTATAAAATTAATTTATTTGAAATTTGAAATTTTATATTTAAATCATTAATAGCAATAAAATTATAATTAAAATTAAATGAATATTTAATTTTATTAATAATAAAAATAAAATTAAATCATTAAAATAACATTTTAAGTGAATTCGACTGCATTCAAAGTCAAAGGATCAAGTTAAGATTGATCAAATACTCAAATTCATATCTAAATGATTATTTCAATATTGGGTAAAGATATCTTGAATATTCTCATTAAAATAACATTATTTTGATATAATTATATAAAATAATAATATTTTAATTAATTATTTGAAAATAATATTAACATGCATTTTTGATCCAAACAA
>JANQBM010000006.1:857328-877628 GCA_025594535.1 Erythroxylum domingense | reverse complement strand
TGAAAATTAAAATTGTAATATTTTAAATACTGTATATTGTTCTTAATTTTATATTTTTAATAATGATTGTCTTTTTTTCATATAAATTGTGGTTATTATTTATATGTGAGATATCTGAAAATTATTATTATTTCATATTAATTGTGATTATTATTTATTATTTTGATTTTTAGAGACTAGATTAAAATTATACAGTACAACTGTATAATATGATAGTGGACTATTATGTAAAACGATACCCGGTATTGACTGGTACCGATACAGTACCATACCAGAACCCAATCTAGTACCAACTCCGGTACAGTATTCGTAACATTGATTAAATTTAAATAAAATAATTTATTTTAATTTTTATTTAATGTATAGTTATTATTAGTAATAAAATATTTATTTTATTTTAAAATAAAAAATAAAAATAAAAAATAAAAGATTAATTAAATAATAAACTAAAAAACTTTTAAAAAAAGTAGGTGGTGTTTTTGGCAGGAAACACAAATTTTTAAGAAAATTTGAAAATTTTGCAACTTAATTTCTAAATTTCTCAAAATTTTCGGTACCGGCCGGTATTTGACCAGTATTATCAATACCAGTCATTACCGACCCGTATCAATCAGTACCGACTGGTATTTATACCCGGTACTACCTTACCTGATCTCGTACCGTTTTTTGACCGGTACGGTAGAAGATTCGCAATAGTGATATCAAGTCTAAAAAATTTTTGTCAAATGCATTCTTGTTAAGCTTGAATATCCAAGATTGAGCTCGAGTTCGATCTCAATCATTTTGGACTAAGTCAAGTCGGATATATTTCAATTTCTTATAATTGATTGAATTTGAAAAAAATAATTCAAATCCAAGCCCTTTTTTTTTAACGGAGGAATTTGCAGCTGGTGACCTTTGAATACGCACTAGGTAAATTTTTGGATTGACACAATAGCCTACAAATCGCACCAACTAGGTACTCCGCACTAGACAAGCCCTCTACGACATGTTCGATCGAGAGAGTATAAATAGAAGGATTTGAACACAAGACCTTTTGACCCTATGTCTCTCTACTCTACCAATTCGACCATTCTCTAGAGGCTCACATCCATTCTAATTAAGCTCTAGTATCTAAGCATAAGATCAAGTTTGAACCAAATTAAATTAGACTTAAATTGTGCTCTTTGGATGGGGTCATAGATTATGTTTTGAGTGAAATAATGAAAACAGCCTTGGAATCAGTTAACGGTAAGATCTCGTATTATTAGACCAATCTAAAACCTCACGTTTCAATGACACTTTCACTATTTTGTTATCAATGTTGATTTGTTTGAAACAGAAGACATGTTTTTTTCTTACTAAGGTGTGAATCTATTGTTGTGGCCCGTACTTTTTTACCATGCATGCATATGTTCATGGTATGACATGATGTTCTTTTTCATTTGTTCTGAAATAGAAGAGATGTTTTCTTTCTGACGCCTGTGTGGATTTATTTCGTAACAGAGACTCAAACAGGCATATTTGAAGCCATTTTAGATAACGATCTTGATCTTGAAAGTTCACCATGGCCACTTATTTCTTCTTCTGCCAAGGACCTTGTGAAGAAAATGTTAACCAAGGACCCCAAAAGACGCATCACTGCTTCTCAAGCACTTGGTAATTAAAGTATATATAACTGTTCTTTGATCTGCAAATTGTTCACCTGTGAGGGAAACATATTCAGTTTCATTCAAATTCTGCTCAGAACATCCATGGTTATTAGCGGGTGCAAGAGAAGCATCTGACAAGCCTCTAGACAGTGCTGTTCTAATTAGGATGAAGCAGTTCAGAGCTATGAACAAGTTGAAGAAGCTCGCAATGAAGGTTTTGATTATTCCCATAATTCCCTTTTTCTTTTATTCATCAGAACTGAGATCCGCCATTAACATGGCTCAATTCGATGGATACAACGCTGTATACTTATCTGAATACGGTCTTGGTCAAAGGTGATAGCAGAGAACTTTTCAGAGGAAGAACTCAAAGGCCTAAGGCAGATGTTCAAGAACATGGACACGGATAGAAGTGGTGGAATCAGTTCTGATGAGCTCAAAGCTGGACTAGCAAGACTAGGATCTAAGCTTTCTGAACCAGAAATTAATCAACTGATGGAGGCTGTAAGATCTAATGAACTCCATTCTTCTTCTCTTCATATATCAGTTTGCCAACTTTAAAATCATTTATAAAACTGCAAAAGCAGGAATTAAGAATCTTATTTGTGTCTGTGCGCTGTCAGGCTGATGTTGATAAGAATGGTATTATTGATTTTGTTGAATTTATCACGGCCATCATGCATCATCACAAGCTTGAGAGGGAAGAACACTTGTTCAAGTCTTTCCAATTCTTTGATAAGGAAGGGAAAGGGTTAGTATTTCTGATATGCTTAGTAAAAATTAAGAGTTGCAAAAGGGTTTGATTCAGTTTTAAATTTAATTGTCATCTTTTCTTGAACAGTTATGTGCAGGAACTGACCAGTTTAATCTAATCAGGTTTATTACAAGAGATGAGCTTAAACAAGTCATGTCTCAGTATGGAATGGGAGATGATGCTACAATTGATGAAGTCATTGATGATGTTGACACTGACAAAGTAAGATTTTTTATTGAAATTCCTTAAAACTGTTTTAATTATTCTTCTCCTTTCATGATCTTTTAGTTCATTTTAACTAATTCTCTGCGGATGATCGATCATATTGTAGAATGGAAGAATCGATTACGAGGAGTTTGTAGCCATGATGAGAAAGGGAATTGCTGGAAGTTGACGTTTTTTCCATTTCGATTATCACGTTGTTTGTAATCATAACGTAATTCGGAGTCCCCAACTTAAAATTAAATGTTCATCTTATAAACAAAGTGGAGTTTACACAGAAGGTTGAAGATGCCACCATTTTTAGGCAAATTGTTTATGTAGTTTTCTCGTGGCTTGAGTGATCTAATTTGGATTTTAGAGACGGAGGAATAATTATTGTAATAAATTAATTATATTTACAAATTATGTTTTTAAATGATAATAAATTAATAAATTTAACTAAATTTAGTTTGATAATGAGTCGAGCTAGTTTTAGCCTCACCTAGGCTGAGTAGTGCTTGAAATTATTTGAGTTTAGGTATAGCCTGAAACTTGATTGGACCTGAAGCTCCAGGTCCTAGTCCGAACTAAATCAGGCTTTACTTTAAAATTTTGGCTTTAAGTGGGGGCAGACTTCGTTCAAGTTCGAAATCTAAAAAACCTAAAAAATACTTAAACTTAATTTGAAACTTGATCAACTTGAACCGATTTCATTGATTTTATACTAGGTCAAACAACTTAGCATTTATAATTAAATTTCAAATTTTTAATTAAAATTAGGATTTTGAATTAAAATTTAGAATTTACTCGGAGCTAAAATCTAAATTTTTTTATTAAGATCAAATTTAATTATTTTTAATCAAATTTTATTTGTTAAGTAAGAATTGGGTAAAACTAAATTAGGCTTTAAGTGCTCATTTCAGCAATTAAAGAGTTGAAGAAGGTTGTATTATGAGTCAAAAGTAAAGCCTACAAGAATTTATATCAAAGATTGAAAACTAAAGACAAAGAAAATGATATTTTTAAGTTGGCAAGAGGCAAGGAATAGGAAGTGAAGGACTGTATCAAGTTCACTATATATCAAGTTCACTGTATAAGAGATGAAGTAAGACAGGTGCTCGTGGATGGAAATAAATCAAGAGAAGATGGTAACGTTACTTGCTTTTAAATGTAGTTAGAGATAACAATATTTTCTTGGGTGATATTTTCAATTCTAAGCAATATTATAGCTTCACTTATTGCTAGCATATCACGAAAGAAGAAATTAGGACTTTGAGGAAGATGAAGAGTAGAATGACAGTGGACCTGATGAGTTATCTATAGAGGTGTGAAAAAACCTCAAATAAGAGGATATTACTTGGTTGGCCAAACTTTTTAATATGATCTTCAAGTTCGCTAAAAGGACTAATGAATGAAGACTTAACATACCAGTTCCTCTTTACAAGAGCAAATGGGACATTTAAAGCTAAAACAACTATAAAGGCATCAAACTATTAAGTCATACCATAAAGTTATGAGAAAAGGTGATTGACAAGAGAATGAGGAAAAGTGTCCGTATTTCTGAGAACCAATTTGGTTTTATACCAAGGAAGTCCATGACAGAAAGGGACAGAAAGAGAGACCTGCACATAGTTTTCATTAATTTAGAGAAGGCTTATGATAGGGTACATAAGGAAGTCATGTGACGATGTTTAGAAGTCAAAAGAGTTCATGTGACCTATATAAAGGTTATTAAGGATAGGTATGAACGTTTTAAGACTAAAGTAAGGATGTCAGGAGGGGATTTATAAATGTTGGGCTATACTAAAGATCCTCGTGGAGCCCTTTTCTATTTGCAATAGTTATGAATGAGCTTATTAAGAATATTCAAGAGGATGTATTGTGGAGTATGTTGTTTGCTGATAATATTGTTTTAGTGGATGAAACAAAGGAGGGTGTTAATGTCAAACTAAAATTTGGAGAGATACATTAGAGTCAAAGAATTTTAAATTAAGTAGGGCTAAGACTAAGTAGTTAGAGTATAACCTTGTCATTCGTAAGGTTGCATCCGATTTGGAAATCAAGATTGGAAATTGTTATCCCCTTCTTCTTTACCATGACAAGTCTTTTTTAGACCTAATAACAACATCGAAGGTCTACCAACTGAGCAGAAGTTATACCTTAGAGAGATTGTTTTAAGCAGAGATGACAATAGGCCAAGCCTAAGCTCGATAGGGCCTAAGGCTGTTAAAGCCCAGTTTGAATTATAATTTTTTTAAAATTGTGAAAACGACATTGTTTTGTCATTATCCATTAGGCCTCAAACAGATCAGGTCTAGAAAACCAAACTCAAGGCCCAAACCCGAGCCCAGTTGTCATCCCTAGTTTTAAGTATCTTAGATCCATCATCTATAGCAGTGGCAAGATAGAGGATGACATAATGTCTCATATCAAATCAATGTAGTTTAAATTGAGAGACATCTTAGGAAATTTATATGACAAGAAGATATCAGTCAAGTTAAAATATAAATTCTATCGTTTAACAATTAGATCGGCCATGCTTTATAAGGATAGTGTTGGCCAAGTACATAGTCTTAAGTCAATAATGACAAAGATGATAATGGTTCGATAGATGTGTAATCTCACAAGAAAAGATAAAGTCAAGAATAAAGTGATAAAGTGACTAAAGACAAGTTAGGGGTGACTAACATTTATAGTTAATTAAGGAAGACAAGACTTAAGTGATTCAGATATATTAAAAGGAGACATCCTGAGACCCCAGTAAGAAGATGCGAAAAGAATATACTTAAAGATTATAAGAGAAGAAGAGCAAGACTAAAGAAGAATTGGATAGAGGTGATCGAAAATGATATAATTCTATTAGAACTTATCAATGACTTAACTCTTAATAAAAAAATTTGGCAAACTAAAATATAAGTATAAGACCATATATAGAGAAGTTTTTCTCTTATCACAGGCCTATCGAACATTTTATCTCAATTCTTATGGCTTTTTTTAGATTTAATTTTTTAACACTTGTTTATTTTGTCATTTTATTAATTTTTGAAAGAAAATTAAAAAATGTGTTGTTTTTAGCCAGTGACTCAATCGGGCTACGAAATCCTGGCCCATAGCCCAACCTATTGACTTCACTCCAAGCCAACCCTGACCAGGCCAAGCCCAATATGGATTACCATCCCTATTATTTTCAAAAATAAGAAAAACTACTTACTTCTAAGAACTCGTTAAATTATACATCTTAGTGAATCTAAGAATCAAAATTATAAATTCGCATAAACATAGGAATTAAAACATGATTATCGCCAAACTAAATTTTATTTCATTTCATGAAGAAGATGATCTCTCTCTATTGTGCATCTCAGCTGACGTCACCTTCTGTCTCCTTCTTCTCTCGAAACCCTATATTACTTTCTAGAACTTTCACCTGTGGGACAGAGTCGGATGGTTATCAGAATCGCCCCAAAGGTGGCAGTTATGGTAGCGTAAGGCTGGAGGAGACGGTGGAAGGTAATTTGAGAAAGTTAAGGCTCGATTCGTGGATTTCTTCTCGAATATTTGGCTTTAGTAGAGTTCAAGTAGAGCTCGAGTACAGGTGAGTATTAGGTTAGGCCTCGTTAGTGTCAATGGCAAGGTTGTTAAGAAGGTGAAGTAAAGAGAGATTGGTACACTTAGCTCTTGTTTGATTGAAGAATTTGCTCCTTTCTCCAAACTAGTAGAAATTGTCTTTCTTTAGAAGTTGAGTTAATGGTCTAACAATAAATCCATACCTTCTAACAAACCTTCGATAATAACCCGTGAGACCCAAGAATCGTCTAAGGCTCTTAACATCCTTTAGTATAGGATATTTCGACATTGCTTCATTCTTCTTTGGATCCGCTTTGACACCATCACCTGATATAAGATGCCCCAGATACTCCAATTGAGATTGAGCAAAAACACACTTCTTCCTATTAACACACGTGTTTTCCAGCAGGATATTGAATGCCACTTGTAGATGTTGTACATGAAACTGAATATTTGGGTTGTACATTAAGAGGTCATCAAAGAATACCAAGATGAACATCCTGCCGAAATATGTTATTCATCAAGGATTAAAATGTCGAAGGTGCATTTGATAATTCGAAAGGCATTACTAAGAACTCGTAATGTCCCTCATGTGTCTAAAATGCTATTTTTTTTTGGTATCTTCAGCTCTTACCCGAATTTGATTATAACCTGACTTTAAATCCAGCTTTGTAAACACCTTAGCACCCGCTAACTCATCTAATAACTTATCAATTGTCGGTATCGAAAACTTATCAGGAATTGTTGCCTTATTAAGTTCCCTATAATCCACACACATTCTTCAACCTTCATCTTTCTTTTTGACTAAGAGAATAGGGCTGGAAAATGGACTACTGCTGAGTTTTATAATTCATGCTTTTAATAACTCACTCACAATCTTCTCAATTTCTATTTTTTGGTAATGTGGATACCGGTATGATCTTATGTTTGGTGGTAGAACCCCATCCCTTAGTTTGATCGCATGATTTTCAACCCTTAAGGGAGGTAACTTGTTTGGTGACTCAAACAACTTTCTGTAAGACTCTAATAAGGTTGAAATCTGCGGTGCTACTACTTGCTTACGCCCATCAACAATAATATCAGTAAACTCCACCCAATATCCCTCTTTCTCTACCAGGAATTCCTTGATCAATTGCTTTAGTGAAATTATTGATTTAGATAAAGTTGGACTATCTGTTAGTATTATGAATTTACCCTCTTGGTGATATTATAAGATCAAAGTCTTAAAATTAATGTTTATATCACCAAACTTCTCCAACCAGTCAACCCATAAAATAACATCTACACCCTTCAACTCAAATGGGTAAAATTCCTCATAAATTTCAGTCCCTTGTACCTTTAATAATAACCATCTACAAACCCCTGCTCTCTAAACTCTATAGTTGTCTCCCACTTGAACAACAAATTTCTTAGTCTTATCAATAATTAACATCAATTCCAAAATAACATCATCAGATATAAAGTTATGAGAAGCACTGAAGTCTATATATATTGTTACCTCTCTTCCATGGAGTTCACCAACAAGCTTCATTGTCTTTTTAGAGGTGAGTCCAGCCATTGAAAAATTAGACAGCTCAGTTTCCTTTACCTCTTCTTTCCCTGATTTTAACGATAATATGATCTCATTATTTTCTATCACCTCTTCAGTTTCCACCTCCTTGTCATCCCTTCCCTCCTCCGACGCCATCAATAGTATGCTCAATTGACGATTTTTGCATTTATGTGTGGGTCCTCAACGATCACCACATCGGAAACACAACCCTTTTTCTCTTAGTCGTTGAGATTCTGCATCTATCATTGGCCGAAAAAGTCTCTTGACCTCTCCGGTGGTCTGACATGTTGATTTGGGGTGTATTAATTGGTTTAATGTGAGAATTTGATTGCTCTTGTTTAGGATTAAATGTCATAGTTGGCTTGTTGACATAAGCTGAAATCGCTGGCATAGGTCATAAGCTGCTATTCCCCACACCATTCTAAATTGGGCTAGCATGATGTTCTTTTCTTCAATTTTCTGGGCTAATGTCATAAGCCCCTCAAGATCATTGATGGTAGCTAACCTCAGTTTAACTTTAATGTCTCCTTTAATCCTATTGATAAAAGCCCCAATCAAGCAAGCTTCCTTGACATTCCTCAATGGAGTTGAAATCATTTCAAAGACTGCTCTATATTCAGCGACACTTTTTTCTTGTTTCAACGCCATTAATGTTTCATACACATTACCTTGTCCAGGACCTTTAAATCTTTTCAAAACCTCCTCCTCAAATTCCTTCCATGTTGAATTTGGATGCCTTCCTTCATACCATTGAAACCAATTAAGTGCTTCATCATCCAAACATACAACAACAACCCCTATTCTATCTTCCATGGTTATCCTGTTGTAACAGAAGTACCTCTCAATACGAAACAACCACCCATATGGGTCTTTGCCCGTAAAAGTTGGTAACTCCAATTTCCTCATTTGCCTTTCTCCCCACTCAGCTTCTTTTTCACTTAGTTTACTCACTTGTTCTCCATTTTTTTCAGCTCTCCCACTGCACTCTCCCTCCAAAAGCCCAACAACATCATTAGTGATAGTCACCTCTGGAGTTTTAGAATTTGTTCTCTCAAGGCCTCATGTTCCTCTCTTTTTTGAATAATCTCACATATTTGCATCATTTTTTCTTTTAGAACACCCTCATCATTCACTAAACTACCCACAATATTTTCTAATATTTTGACTTTCTTCTCCATTCTCGTTTTAACCATACGCTACCAGGAATTCGTGGCTTTGATACCTTTGTTACGTAACTGAATGTAAAACATAATATTTTGGGAATATAATGTATTAAAATAGAGTGAAATGAACAAAAACAGGAGCATATGCTCTTTTAGTATTCATCAATGTAAGAGAAAACAAAATAACCACTAGCCAAGGAGAGACTAGGGCCTATCCTATCACATACACAATTACAATAACCAACATAATCCTTAGTAGCCACAGTCACGTGTCTTTTATTGATGTTGTAATAACCATTTGACTTTTCAATTGTTGCCACCTATCCCTTCATTTTTCGCTGGTGAACTGTTGTTTTCATTCTTTATATAGACTTGCTTAATTAGGGGCTTATCAATACTCTCGGTCAGAAGTTTCTATCACCATTCGAATTGTGATAAATATGGCAATTGTTAAAATTAAAAGAAATGATTTTTTATTTGTAAAGTATTTTAGATTATTATAAAATTTACACAAATTAGTTTAATCCTAATTTATTTCATTAATTGAGTTTTAGTTATTAATCGAATATTTGTCAGTATCAGTATAATTAATGATGAATTATAATCATTTATTTTAAATTTTAGATATCTAAATTATTACGCTCTTATATTATTTTAATCTTAATTGGATGATAAAATTTAAATAGTTGAAATTTGATATATAAAAAAAAACACAATTTTCTTGGGTTGTAATGTGTTAAATTCGTTTAAGTTGGAATGAAATCTTCTATGATAAATTAACTTAAACAAGTAGGTAAGCACAAAATTTCTGAGCTTAGAAGTATAAATAGAATAATGTTAGACAAACAATTAAGCATTGACCCTACCAAAATATCTACCATAAGAGTTTCAATCTCGAGATACGTATCTGCCAGAAAAAGAAATGATGGAAAGTGAGGATCAAAGATTTTCCGCCTTGCATAGAAAATGAATCAATTCAATTTAAGAAAAGGAATCTGAGAATAATCAATACATATAAGGATGCCACCGTATAAAAAGGGTGCCAGTGAGTCTCGGAAGTGTGCCACTGTCTCATTTCACGAATAGTCGTTAATTGCAAATCAACTTATCGACAATGGAGGCCAGGTGTTCGACGAAATGGGTGGTGTTTGTTATAATGGTACTATTGGTTGCTTCATGCCATGCAAGCGAAGAAGTGCAAGACAAACAAGACTGCATAGTTGAATGCATGGCACACTGCACTGGTTTGCCCAATTTATGCCAGGACTGTTGTAACAGCAAGTGCACTCAGCAACCTCCAGCTTCCCAATCTGCTCGTCGGATCATAGGCATAGAACGTGGTTTCGTCAAATGTTAGAAAGATTTCAGTTTGTAAGTGTTTGGTCTTTAATTTCCAAACACAAACTCAGTTTAAATAAAGTTTTTTTTTCAGGTGTTCAATCTGATAAGAAGACTCTTTAACTTAAATTTTATTTCATTTTTATAGTTAATTACATGAATACATAAAATTGAAAATGAGCGAATGCAAATTAAAATGCTAAATTGGAAGGATAACAATTACTACACCTGACAGGCCTAAGATTGCTAGAGCCCAGTTTGAATTATAATTTTTTAAAAATGTCAAAACGACATCATTTTGTCATTATCCGTTAGGTCTCAAACAAATCGGGGCCCAAACCTGAGCCCAGTTGTTATTCCTAGTGTTAAGTACCTTGGATTTATCATCTAAAGTAGTGGCCAAATAGAGGATGACACAGTGTCTCATATCAAATCAGGGTGGTTTAAATTGAGAGACATCTTAGGAATTTTATATGATAAGAAGATAGCAGTCAAGTTAAAATATAAATTATAACGTTTAGCAATTAGGTCGACTATGCTTTATAAGGTAGAGTGTTGGCCAGATAAATAGTCTTAAGTCAATAGTGACAAAGATGATGATGGGTCCAATAGATGTGTAATTTAAAGATGATGGTCCAATAGATGTGTAATATCACAAGAAGAGATAAAGTGATAAGAGACAAGTTAGGAGTGGCTAACATTTATAGTTAATTAAGGAGGACAAGACTTAAGTGATTCACATTTGTTAAGAGGAGACATCCCGAGACTCCAGTAAGAAGATACAAAATAATTGTACTTAGAAATTATAAGAGAAGAAGAGGAAGACCTAAAAAGAATTGGATAGAGGTAATCAGAAATGATACAATTCTATTAGAACTTATCGATGATTTAGCTCTTAATAAAAAATTTTGGCAAACTAAAATATAAGTATAAGACCTTATATAAAGAAGTCTTTCTCTTATCATAGGGCTATCAAACATTTTATCTTAATTCTTATACCTTTTATTAGAATTAATTTTTAACACTTGTTTATTTAGTTATTTTATTAATTTTTAAAAGAAAATTAAAAAATGACGTCGTTTCAGGCCAATGACCTGGTCGGGCCAAGAAATCCTGGCCCATTGACTTCACTCCAGGCCGAGCTAAGTCGGACCAGGCCCAATTTGGATTACCATCCTTATTATTTTCAAAAATAGGGAAAAACTACTTACTGCCAAGAGCTCTCTAAATTCTACTTCTTAGTGAAATTATACTGGGTTATTGATTATCAACAGCTAAGACGAATCTAATAATCAAATTATAAATTCTTATAAATATAGGAATTAAAACATGATTACCACCAAACTAAATTTCATGTTATTTCATGAAGAAGATGGTCTCTCTTTGCTGTGCATCTCAGCTGACGTCACCATCCCTCTCCTTCTTGTCTCGAAACCTTAGATTACTTTCTAAAACTTTCGCCTGTAGGACAGAGTCGGAGGCTTACCGATATCGCCCCGAAGGTGGCAGTTACAGTAGCGTGAGGCTAGAGGAGACAATGGAGGGTAATTCGGGAAAATTGAGGCTTGATTCGTGGATTTCTTCTCGAATATCTAGCTTCAGCAGAGCTCGAGTACAGGCAAGTATTACGTGAGGCCTCGTTAGTGTCAATGGCAAGGTTGTTGAGAAGGAAAAGTAAAGAGAGACTGGTACATTTAGCTCTTATTTGATTAGAGAATTTATTCCTTTTTTGGTAATACATTGCTCTTTGACATATATTCTTGAGTAGGCTTCTTATGAGGCCAAAACTAGGAATAAAGTGAATTGCACTATTTCAGAGTTGCAACCTTTGAGAGCAATGTTGTTACGTAACTGAATGTAAAACATAATATTTTGGGAATAGAATGTATTAAAACAGAATGAAATGAATAAAAACAGGAGCTTCCGCTCTTTCAGTATTCATCAACATAAGAGAAAACAAAATAACCACTAGCCAAGGAGACTAGGGCCTATCCTATCACACACACAATTACAATAACCAACATAATCCTTAGCAACTACAGTCACGTGCCTTTTATTGTTACTATAAGAACTAATTGCCTTTTCAATTATTGTCACCTATCCCTCCATTTTTCACTGGTGAAGTGTTGTTTCTATTCTTCTTGGGCTTCCTTATATAGACTTGCTTAATTGGGGGCTTATCAATACTCCCGGCCAAAAGTTTCACCTTGTCCTTAAGGTGGAAATCAGGGAAATGATCTGTGATATCCTGGAACTTCTCTCAAGAGCTCTCATAAGTTGGTAATTCATTCCATTCGATGAGAACATCTCTCGAACCATTGGCTGTAATGCGAGTATCCAAGATTGATTTTGGAGAAACATGTAGCTCCATATCATCAGTGAGATAAGCCGGTAGTGATGCTTGAATTGATCTCCTACAACTTTCTTTAATTGGGATACGTAAAAAGCTGGATGGATTTTAGCATCAATTGGTAATTGAAGTCTATACGCAACAACTCCGATCTTCTTAACAACTTGAAAGGGTCCGTAAATCTGGGAGAAAGCTTCTGATTAACCCTTCTTGCCAAGCTATGTTGTTTACATGTTTGACGGCGTAGATAAACCATGTCTCCAATGTCGAAATGAACCTCTCTTTTCTTTGCATCAACCCATTATTTCATTCTGTTTTGAGCATCAACCAGATTAGTTTTCAATGTATCACGTATGGCATTTCTTTTCTTTACCAATTGATTCACATCTTCTACAGAAGAGGGCTCATCTGTAAGCCTTAGAAGAGTTGGTGGAGATCTACCGTACAAGGCCTAGAACAGAGTCATTTTTGTTGATTTGTGATACATCGTGTTAAACCAATATTCTGCCCACTGTTTTTGTTTATCACCACAAAAGCAACGTAAATATGTCTCAAGGCACCGATTTACAACTTCAGTTTGGCCATCCATTTGAAGGTGATAGGCTTAGCTCATCTGCAATTTCGTACCTGCTAACTTGAATAATTCCTTCCAAAAATTGCTCATAAAACTTTGATCTCTATCTGACACAATAGAATCAGGATATCCATGCAACCGAACAATCTCCTTGACAAATACAACATCTATATCTTTAGCATTATAAGGATGTCTAAGAAGGATAAAGTGCACATACTTGGTTAGGCGATCAATTACCACCAAAACAGAATCAAATCCTTTTGATTTAGGCAATCCACCAACGAAATCCATAGAAATGTTGTCCCAACTTTGCTGCAGAATCGATAAAGGTTGCAACAGCCCTATTGGAGACAAAGTAGAGAATTTGTATTGTTGAAAAATCTGACATTGTGCCACAAATTCTTGACATCTTGTTTCAACCCTTCCCAGCAAGAAATTGATGTGAGTCTTTTATATGTATGAAAGAAACCTGAGTGACCACCCAAAGGTGAAGCATGAAATTCATGGAGTAAAGGTAGGTATCAAGGTGGACCCTTTTGGAATAACTAACTTGCCTTTATAGAAGAGTTGTCCTCGCCTAATAGTATAATGAGGATGAGAGGATGGTTGCAACGCTACCTTTTGTAGAAATTTTCTAAGTTTGAGATCTTTTCGCAACCCCTCTTCCAAATCTTCTAATCCCATGACTTGACTAACTGAAAATGTAGCCAATAATTTCCCTTCATCTATTCGTGACAAAGCATCAACCACATTGTTACTAGGCCCAGGTTTATATTGTATTTTAAATTGAAATCCTAACAACTTAGACACTCGTTTTTGTTGCTCCTTGCCCATAGTTTTTTGTTCCAATAGGAACTTCAAACGTCACTGATCTGTCCGAATTATAAACGCCTTCCCAAAGAGATACTATCTCCATTTTGTCACAGCAAACACGATGGCCAACAATTCACATTCGTAAACAAATTTTTGGCGTGCAATTGGAGAGAAGGCTTGGCTGATGTATGCTATTGGTCTCCCTTCCTACATAAGGACAGCAGCAATCCCAATTCTAGATGCCTCAGTTTCGACTAATAATTGCTTTGAAAAATCAGGCACAACCAAAATGATACCGTAGTCATAGCTTCTTTTAAAGCTTCAAAAGCCTTCATAGCTTCATAATTCTAATAGAATTTGTCTTTCTTTAGAAGTTGAGTTAATGGTCTAACAATAAATCCATACCTTCTAACAAAACCTCCTATAATAACCCGTGAGACCTAAGAATCATCTAAGGCTCTTAACATCCTTTGGTATAGGATATTTCGAGATTGCTTCAATCTTCTTTGGATCTGCTTTAACACCATCACTCGATATAAGATGCCCCAAATACTCCAATTGAGATTGAGCAAAAACACACTTCTTCCTATTAACACACAACGTGTTTTTCAGCAAGATATTGAATGCCACTTGTAGATGTTGTACAAGAGTCTGAATATCCGAGTTGTACATTAAGATGTCGTTAAAGAATACCAAGATCAACCTTCTAAGATGTGGCCGAAATATGTTATTCATTAAGGATTGAAATGTCGAAGGTTCATTTGACAAACCGAAAGGTATCACCAAGAACTCGTAATGTCCCTTGTGTGTCCGAAATGTTATTTTTTGATATCTTCAGCTCTTACCTGAATTTGATGATAACTTGACTTTAAATCCAACTTTGTAAACACCTTAGCACCTGCTAACTCATCAATTGTCGGTATCGAAAAATTATCAGGAATTGTTTCCTTATTATGTTCCCTATAATCTACACACATTCTCCAACCTCCATCTTTCTTCTTGACCAAGAGAACAAGGCTGAAAAATGGACTACTGCTGAGTTTTATAATTCTTGCTTTTAATAACTCACTCACGTTCTTCTCAATTTCTGTTTTTTGGTAATGTGGATACCGGTATGATCTTATATTTGTGGGTAGAACCCGATCACTTAGTTTGATCAAATGATCTTCAACCCTTGAGGGAGGTAACTTGTTTGGTGTCTAAAACAACTTTTCGTAAGACTCTAATAAGGTTGAAATCTGGGGTGCTATTGCTTGCTTATGCCTATCAACAATAATATCAGTAAACTCCACCTAATATCCCTCTTTCTTTACCAGGAATTCCTTGATCAATTTCTTTAGGGAAATTATTGATTTAGATAAAGCTGGACTACCCGTTAGTGTTATGAGTTTAACCTCTTAGTGGTATTGTAAAATCAAAGTCTTAAAATTGATGTTTATATCACCTAACTTCTCCAACCAGTCAACCCCTAAAATAACATCTACACCCTTCAACTCAAATGGGTAAATTTCCTTATAAATTTTGGTCCCCTGTACCTTCAATAATAACCCTCTACAAACCCCTGCCTTTTAAACTCTATAGCCATCTCCCATTTGAACAACAAATTTCTTAGTCTTATTAACAGTTAACATCAATTCCAAAACAACATCATCAGATATAAAGTTATGAGAAGCACCGGAGTCTATAAGTATTGTTACCTCTCTTCCATGGAGTTCACCAACAAGCTTCATTGTCTTTTTAGAGGTGAGTCCAACCATTGAAAAATTGGACAGCTTGGTTTACGTTACCTCTTTGTTCCCTGATTCTAACGATAATACAATCTCATTATTTTCTATCACCTCTTTAGTTTCCACCTCCTCGTCATCACTTCTCTCCTCTGACGCCATCAATAGTATGCTCAATTGATGATTTTTTCATTTATGTGTGGGTCCCCAATGATCACTGCATCGGAAACATAACCCCTTTTTTCTCTGTCGTTGAGATTTTGCATCTTTCATTTGTCGGAAAGTCTCTTGATGCTTCTCCGGTGGTCTGACATGTTGATTTGGGGTTGTATTAATTGGATTAATGTGAGAATTTGATTGCTCTTGTTTGGGATTAAATGTCATAGTTGGCTTGCTGACATAAGCTGAAATCGTTGGCATAGGTCGTGAGCTGCTATTCCCCACACCATTTCTAAATTGAGCTAACATAATGTTCTTTTCTTCAATTTTCTGGGCTAATGTCATAAGCCCCTCAAGGTTATTAATAGTAGCTAACCTCAGTTTAGCTTTAATGTCTCCTTTAATCCCATTGATAAAAGCCCTAACCAGGCAAGCTTCCTCTACATTCCTCAACGGAGTTGAAATCATTTCGAAGACTGCTCTACATTCAGCCACACTTTTTTCTTGTTTCAACGCCATTAATGTTTCATACGCATTTCCTTGTCCAAGACCTTTAAATCTTTTTAGAACCCCCTCCTCAAACTCCTTCCATGTTGAATTTGGATGCCTTCCTTCATACCATTGAAATCAATTAAATGCTTCATCATCCAAACATACAGCAACAACCCCTATTCTATCTTCCATGGCTATCCTGCTGTAATGGAAGTACCTCTCAATATGAAACAGCCACCCATATGGGTCTCTGCCCATAAAGGTTGGCAAGTCCAATTTCCTCATTTGCCTTTCTCCCCACTCAGCTTCTTTTTCACTTAGTTTACTCACTTGTTCTCCATTTTTTCAGCTCTCCCACTGCACTCTCCTTCCAAAAGCCTAACAACACCATCAGTGATAGTCACCTCTGGAGTTTGTAGACTTTGTTCTCTCAAGGCCTCACGTTCCTCTCTTTTTTGAATAATCTCACATATTTGCTTCATTTCCTCTTTTAGAACACTCACATCATCCACTAAACTACCCACAATATTTTCTAATGTTTTGACTTTCTTCTCTATTCTTGTTTTGATCATACGTTACCATAATTCGAGGCTTTAACACCTTTGTTACGTAATTGAATGTAAAACATAATATTTTGGGAATATAATGTATTAAAACATAGTGAAATGAACAAAAACATGAGCATTTACTCTCTCAGTATTCATCAACGTAAGAGAAAACAAAATAACCACTAGCCAAGGAGACTAGGGCCTATCTATCACACACACAATTACAATAACCAACATAATCCTCAGTAGCCACAGTCACGTGCCTTTTATTGATGCTGTAATAACTATATGCCTTTTCAATTGTTGCCACCTATCCCTAAATTTTTCGTTGGTGAAGTGTTGTTTCCATTCTTCTTGGGCTTCCTTTTATAGACTTGCTTAACTGGGGGCTTATAAAGTGTTTGAAGATGTACTTTTGGACATAGTTTATGAAGGTGAGCATGTTCTTGTCATTAACAAGCCTGCACATATGATAGTTGTTGTCTGAGTTTAGATTCTTATATTGTGTTGGATCAATTTCTTGACTTGTTTCTTCCCATTTTTCAGGTTGTTCATCTAGCTCCAGGGAATACTACTGGGACGCTTGTTAATGGCTTACTTCACCATTGTAGCCTTCCCACAACTGGGTTTTGTGGAAATGACAGTATCATATTATCTGAAACAGAGGATTTCTCTTCTGATGAGGAAGGGTTATGTTATAGTTTAAGTGAGGCATCTTTTCGACCAAGAATAGTGCACAGATTGGACAAAGGCACTAGAGGGCTGCTTGTTGTTGCAAAGGTGATTACCTTAGTCCTTTAAATTGAGATTGTGTATTGTGCTTGCAAATTAGATAGTTGGTTAGTATATGGAAGTGTTTTTATTATAATCTTGTACCGATGAGAATTTGATTTCGCGAGAAATTTAACAAAAACTTGTTCGTGAACCATAAGTGCACGATTGTCAAAGTGAGTAATAAATCGGTAAGAATCGAGTCGTGTCCATAAGGATTCTGAGAAAGTTCAAATCTATGCTAGCTGACAGTGTTTGAAATCGGGTTGAATGAAATTTTAGGAAATTTAAAAGCAATAAATTTTAAAAAAAAAACTTAATTAAAATTTTAATCAACTACCCAATTCAATGTGACCAAAATAAGTATGAATATGATAAATTTGCGCAGTAACTAATTAAGAAAATATTGCAATAATTGACTAATTAAAAGTATTAACGACAAGGGGAATGACTTTCTCTCATGGAATGATATTTTTTTGTCAACCTTAATATTGAATTAGTTATCTTCCGCAACTAAAATATCCTAACCTTGTAGATGAATTTTTGGAATAATTAATCCCCTTTTTTCATAGATATATTAATCTATCCACTCTAAACTTCACTTAGTAATCCCTTACTTAAGTTCTTCCTAGAGTTTCTTAAGTCCCAAACCTTCAATTTTCACCTCCTAAGTTTCTTTGGTCTCCCAACTCACAAGAAAATCCTAGTCGAAATTTCCTTCAATCTTCTAGCAAAAACTTCCTTTTTCCAAAGGCGAATTTATACCAAGGCAATTTTCAATAATCCAAAGGAAAAACAAACAAACCCAAGAAAAAATCAACAAGTATATGAATATTCAGTCATGGATTCTAGCAAAATTCAATATTAAAGCATCACCAAACCATTAAATCCCTAAGAGAAATTAAGAGTTCTAGCCACAAATCATTAAGCTAAGCAATTCAAAAATATAAATGCTAGACAAACTCATAAGCAATCAATTATAAAAGAAGAACAAAGCTCTCCAATCTCCTTTGCGTGGTTGCTTCCTTGGCTATGAATGGAGGCTGCTACGTTGGTGGGGATTCTGCTAAAGTGAGAGTAGCGTTGTCTTGCTTCTAATTGATGAAAGCCGCGTTGATGAAGTTACGTGGATGGCTAGTGGATGGGAGTGACTTGGTGGAAGCAGCTTGGTGAGTGGAGGCTACGGCTGTTGTGGGAGCTTGGAGAGAAATTCAAGGCTTGCATTGGTTGGAGCTGGTTGCTTGTTCTTCTTCTGCATGGGGGTGTGGTTTCAACGTTTTTTGTGTGTAGGTTTTATGAATGAAGGCTGGCTATGGTGGATGAGGAATAAGAGTTGCGTTGATCAGTTGTGCCAATGACGTTGAAGGTTGGAGAGCCATTTTTTCATACTTGCATCTGCGTTGTTTTAGAGGTGAAAAGCCATGCGATGTGAGTGGGGTGGAGGCTTCTTGGTGGAATGATGTGAGTGGGGTGGAGGCTTCTTGGTGAAAGGCAGCTTGGTGGAATGTGTGTAGTCATGGAGTGGCATGGATAATTGTTACTTTTGTCAATAAACAAAATGGAGACTGCATTATATGGGAGAGAAGGTCAACAGGGGGGTGCGTTGCTTAATAAAGTGTAACTGTCTTGGTTGAATGATGAGAGTATGGAGCTAGGTGCTGCATGTGGATGGGACTAGCTGGCTGCGTGCTTAAGGGAATGGATTATGGGGGTTGTTTTCCTGTAGTGGAGAATGAGCTGTGTACGGGCTGAAATAATTAAAAGTTGGGGGCTGATGTTGATCCTTGGCTGGTTAGAATGGATTTTTCAAGGTCAATTTTGACAGTGTATAAAAACTAAACGGTGACGATTTGGGAGCTAAAATTTTATCAGTATCTTCATCTTTGAGTTAGCTTCAATATGAGACTTAAATCACAGGATTTTTCCATCTGAGTCAAAAGTTATGATCGAAACATCACTGAAAGGTCATTCTGGTGATTCAAAATCTGACGCAATATTGGGGAATTTATTTCTCTTGAATTTCGACACAGAAAAATTTACAAGCAGTCCTAAAAACTCCGTCAATGAGTCAAAAGTTTAAGTATGAAATTTCAAAAATTTTCGCTAAACCAATCTCGAGATAAAAATCTCACAATGACTAAAGGTCAAGTCTGCCAAAAACTCCAAAACAGTGCAATTCGAGTCTATTTGTTTCATTTTTGCATTTTACTTCAACGAACCTCGAATAATGCTAAAACATGATAAACCATCTATAGATGAACATAAAATGAACATAAATGACTCTAAAATAAGTCCTAAAGATATATGAAAATATGAGTGTATCAACTTCCCCCACACTTAGCTCTTGCTTGTCCTCAAGTAAGAAAAAGAACAGAAAGTAGAACTACAGAAAACATAAAAATAACAAAGTGCAGAAAAACAAAAACATACACTGCGAAGAAAAGTACTTAAGTATGCAGCATTCAAATCAGATCCCCAACCATATCAATTAATTCAAGCATGATAACTAGAATTCAGTTTACCACGATCAACACATAAAATCAATGAACTCGTTTTACATGTAACAGTCGAACTAATCTAGCATAATAAAGTTAGAGGAAATCTATGCCATATTGAAATAATAAGTCCTCTCATTGATATACACTCCAACACTCAAACTATTTAGG
>JANQBM010000006.1:818978-834895 GCA_025594535.1 Erythroxylum domingense | reverse complement strand
ATATAAAAGTCAATCAATTTATAATTTTTATTAAAATAATTTTATTGATACTTGACAAATTTTTTATTTTTCTAATACCAAAAATTATTTAGTTAATTTGTAATAACACTTCTAACACTTGACATTAATTTATTTTTATTAAGTTTGATTTAAAATTAATTAATTAAATTTATTTTAATTAAATTTTAATTAAATTATTAAATAATAAATATTAAATATGCACGTATATCCAAGATAACATTATTGGTTCAGGGGGTAATAAATAGGGAATGTCGTGGGTCGACCCAAAAACATTGGACCCTTAAGATACGCCGGTTCACCTACCACTCTGCAATTATTTAATTCCAGTTACGTCAATGTAACTAGTTAATGTCCATCCTCTTCTGTTACCAAACATTATCTAATTTGGAAATCAAATTATAGACCCCTTCACCATTTTTGGGGATTACATTTCCTGTTTATGATATGCTGCTCATATCATGTTTTATTAAATATTTTAATATATTTATGTAGATTCCACATAAATATATGAATGAAACTTAACAAGATAGAGTTGGAATAAAATAACTGGAATATAAAATTTGATGTGTCATTTTTTTGTGGTAATAACCAAATCCATATTTTTTAAAGCTGAAGTTCCTAAATTCAAAATCTTAATATGCAATCATGTGATATGAAAAAATTAGAATAAAAGAAATTTAAATTTTAAGAAGTCCGATGCTAGAATTTTATAAAATTAGATAAAGAATAAATAAAATTAAAAAATTTAAAATTTTAATAAAAATAAATTATTAAATGAAAATAAATTGATTTAGTTTGATTTACAAAAACTTATTAATTTACAAAAATTGACCAAATAATGAATGAATTGATCAATTTTGAAGAACAATAGTTATTAAACTAAATCAAACTGAAAAGTTGAAAATTAAACCGAAAAGTTGGACAGTTAAAAATTTTCACACTTGGACCGATCTGAATCAGTTAAGTTTTTTAATCATTGAATATTATATATAAACTAATCTAACATCGATAATTCAATTTAATTCTTATATTCAAACTAAAATAATAAAATTATATTTAAATTAATAATTTTAAATAATTATAATAGTTATTAATTTAAATTAAATTTAATTAATTCAATTCGAATTTAATATTTGAATTGAACCTACATGCGAATAATATTTAATTGATCTAAATGATTCATATAACCGTAGAGCTCATGAGAATAATTTAAAAGCGCATTAAAGAGCTTATTGAAAGGAGTTTGAGCTTATACGTTTCATGTAAGTTGTTTTGGATCAACACGTTTTAGAGTTTCCAATTCCCTAAAAGACCCAAAAGGATTAGAAGGGTTTTAGAGGGGCTTATTGACCCAAAAACATCAGATATTTTAGAGCTGACCATTCAAAGTATGTTTGTGGACGAGCAGACTCGACGATTGCACAAGTTTGATTATGTAAGCTGAGCAGAATAACCAAACCAATCTCTTCTCAACAGTGTTAAAAGACGACAAGAAGCTGGACCAACCCACCATGCACATCCCAACACAGTTAAAGTCAAAATCCATTACTTGCCCACTTCACTTTATAGCATTAGCTGCCATTTCTGGAAATCTCAAGCTCTGAGTAATCTTATAGTGGGTTCTTACAGTCGCATAAGTTCATCAGAAGAAGACAGTTGGAAATATAATATAAGAGAATCCAGACAAGACAACCAACTTCTTGCTCTGTTGATTCTTAAAGAGTAACATCACCGAGTCGAAACCAAGATCCAGCCACGAAATTTAATTAAACCCCAAATTTAAAAAAGTACAAAGAGAGACCAACCTAAATCTAAGAACGTAAGATTTGGATCAGAGAACAATGGTGGAAGGGTGTTACCTCAAGAACAAGTACAATGAGCTAAGAATTTGAAGAAGGGTTCTCAGGCTTTTTGCAGAGAATCATATGCATAGGTGTGAAAATCCCAGTCTCACCACCTCTCGTCAGTTGATCGGCGGTTTCGAAGAGCATCTCGTGAACATCTACTGTCCCTTTTGGAGCAATCCTCAAGAAGGCCAATATAGTCACCAGTATGTGATTCCTCCAGTACGCGACCCGACCCATTTTGAGCCGGGTCCACCACGGTTGCGCCGGCGGCTTTGCTAAGTCCTTTTCTTGAAACACCTCGAACCCGACTTTCCTTGCCGTAGTCGCAATGTCGGCGTAGCTTCTCAGACCTGGAAGAGCATCACCTCTCTCGATGCCTTGAATGATGTCCAAGTGGTGAGGGTCGTTAGGTTTGTACTTGTCAGTTGTTACCCATTCGTAGGATACGTACAGAGCTCCAGGCTTCAAGACGCGAAAGATCTCTGCGTATACTTGTTCGAGCTTCGGCGCGTGGCATGTGGCCTCGATTGAGTACGCGCCGTCGAAGCTGTTGTCGGAAAACGGCATCTCCAGGAAGTTCCCCCAGACAACCTCGCACAGCGAGTCCAAACCTGCCTTTTTGTTGTGTAGCCGCGCGCGGTTCACCTGGTACTCGTTAATCGTGATTCCAACAACATTGGCGCGTGAGTGTTTGGCAATGGCGCGCATCGGCCCACCCACCCCACACCCGACGTCCAGGATTCGATCTCCAGGCTTGGCGTTGATGAGATCCACGGCCATCTCCTCGTGGAGGCGCGTGGCGTCCCGGTGTGACTTTCCAGGGACGGAGGGCGAGAAGTGGAAGGACTGTCCCCAACCCCACTCGTAGATATCAGTGACCAAGTTGTAGAACGTGTCGACGAAGTCTGGGACTGTCTCCGTGGTTTCAATCTCCTTTGGGCGGCGGAAGAAGGACCAGTACTGCTTGTACTTGTCACGGACTTTCTCGGAGGAGATTGAACCGCCGGAGAGGTCAACGGCGCGTTTGCCCTTTTGCTCGGCGGGACCCAAAATATAGACGAACCAATAGAGACCACCCGCCAACAGAGCTCCAGTACAGATGAGAGCGAGAGAATCCATTTTTTTGCGAGGAAGGAAGAAGAAGACACAAAGTTCATGGCGTTGTTCTCTTTTTATTTGGTTGATTAACGTTAGCCATAAATCATAAATTAGTGTTAAATTATGGTTATTAGTAATTAATTAACCTTGCTAATTATCTGTAATATGGAATTTTAATTCCGATATAGTTTTATTATATTTTCTGAATATTAGAGGTAGCAACTGTACCCGACCTAGCCTAGCTTAAAGTTAACGAGTCAAGCTTGGGTTGACCAGGTCTCAAGTTTGTTTTTGGGCCCTAAACAGGCCTCAGGTAGGGCTCGATTTCAGGCTTGAGCTAGACATGTTAGGAAAAACTAAGGTTTAGTTTGGAGGAGTGATAACAGTTGATAACCTGCTAAAATTAACTTGCTAAAATAATAAGTACTTATTTGTTTGGGATTGTTCTTTTAGTAACTGCTGAAACGTGAAAATAGGTGTTTCGCAAGTGCGATTATGGTTGCTGAAAAAATAACTACAAACTCTATTGATTTAATAAATTATTAATTGTTGTATAAATAATTAAAAATTATATTATTAGTCATATAAATTTAAAATTATAAATAATAAAATATTAAATTAAAATAAGAATAAAAATAAAAATTTTAGTAAATAAAATATTTCGTAAAAATATATTATTAGTCATATAAATTTAAAATTATAAATAATAAAATATTAAATTAAAATAAAATATAAATAAATTTAGTAAAAAATATTTTATAAAAATATATATTATTAGTCATATAAATTCAAATTATAAATAAAAAATATTAAAATAATAAGAAAATATTAAATACGTTGGATTTATTTTCTATTAGTTGAGAGTATAATAGAAAATAATCATTATCAAAAGATTATTAATTGTAAAGTATAATTTCTACCGCATAAACACTTTTCTATCGCAACCTTCTTTCTACTTATCGATTTTTGTAGGTGGCACCGCATTTTTCTACAACCTGCGATTATTCGCCCGCAGATTTAAACATATGGCTACGTTTGACAACTGCAGTAAATAAATATTTATCTCCACCGCATCGCAAATCCAAAGGCACTCTAAATCGTTTTGTACCTTTAGTTAAAAAAAATTGTCAGTTGGTTTAAGCTCGGGCTTTGGCACGAATCCGCCCAGATCCGACCTAATCCATTATCATCTCTAGTAAATATATATATTACTAAGTTTTTATTAAACTATTTTAAGAGATATTATAATTAAAATAAAGTTACAATAATAATATAAACTTTTTCACATTGGCCAATTTTTATTAAAAGTTTAATATAAAAAGGTTTTTTCTGTGTTTTTAATTAAAATAAGATAATTTAATTTTTTAAATTATAAAAATATTTTTAAAACTAGTGCATTATTATTATATTTAATTCACTAAAAAAGAATAATGCTTGATTTTCCTAATTTTAAATAACTTTTATGATTATTTTAAAAGGTTTCACAGTTAAAGTCAATTTAAAATTTTTGTTACCAATGTAATCATTATGATTGCCAGTGAGTGGGCTTAACCCTATACATTTAAATGTATATAAACGTTTCTATCTACATGTACTTCCATAGATGTTAATAATGACCCAGTTCGGCCTGGTTTGCTTTTAGTTCGGGTTAGTTGGGCTATGGGTCGATTATGATCTGTCCGTAGCCTGCTCATTTTTTCTTAAATGACAACGTTTTATTCAAAATATCGTCATTTTGAATTTTTTATACTTTAAAAAATAAATAGCGAGCCGGCCCGATTTATTGACATGCTTATCACTTCCGATTTGCTTAATGACATGTCCCCTTCTATGTCTTCTACCAAAAGCTGGCCCACCCGTGGCCCCTAGTAAGGTTGGCCCAACAGCCCAATCAACCCCATTTCTATTATAAAATGATGATACTGTAATTTTAAAATATATTTTATTAAAAATGATATTATTTTTAAAAAAAATTTCAAGACTGCAGTCTACAAGGCTACCCTCCTGCATCTATGACATTTTTGCTTACTTGACAACAATTTTTTTCTAAAATTGAAAGAAGGGAAATAATTTCTTCCATAAAAGAAGATTGTTTTCAAGAGGTATATGTAGAAGTTCATATTTGTTAATGACTAGACTTTAGACCAATTCCACTTTTATTAGAAAGTGTTGAATACATCCATAATTATGAGTTTTACGATACTCTTATTAAGAGATATGTCAGATCCAAGATATCCCAATTTGATTAATCGGAATGACAATTTTTCATTCTAAAACTCGAAAATCGAACTTTTGATCAAATTACACATCGCAATATACCAAGTATTCTAATTCTTTAAGAGGTTTATCTAAAAGATTTGCGGTATAACTAAAAAGATGTTTCAAATATCACACAAGGATTATTGGGTATGCCGATTTGATATAAGCCCATTTGATATCTACGAATCCAAGAACGAACAAATTTAACTTTGCATTTATTATAAAAAAATTCTTTTTCGTAAATCAAACTTGTAACTTTGTATTCACAAAAAAGTAACTTTACCAATTGTTCTAAAACTTACCCTTAACAAAATTTTCTATCATAATTAGGTGTAATATCTTTCTAATTCGAACTCTATTTAAAACTTATTTAGACTTTAAATATTAAATCATTTTTGAGAGTTTAAAATTTAAATTTTACTTGTGTTAACCATAATTAAAATGTCAATTCTAACTTATAACATCATTCTCTTTCACTGTAATTATTTGCTTAAGTACATCTCCAATAGCTCTTTACCTGATGTGCTCTCCACACCCAAGATCTTTCAGTAATGGCTGTGAATGGGTGGGCAAAAAAATCGAAAAAACTGAACCGACCCAAAAAATCGAAGAAACCGGGCCAAATCGAACTAAACCGATGTGATGGATGGTCGGCTCGATTTCGGATATTAAAAAACCGACTATATAAGTTCGGATGCGGTGTAGGCAAAATTTCTTCCGAACCAAACCGATAAACTAAAAACAAAAAAAGTTTGTATTTTTTTATACTTCTAACTCTAGGTATATAAGGTAAGTTTGCAATTTTGCAAGTATGACAATCACCCAATAGGTCCTAAAATGAAATAAAAATGTTAGACATGTATTAAAATTGACCCAAAATTTAAGGCCCAAAATTAGGGCCCAAATTGATTGAAATAATCGAACCGAACCGAACCGCAAGACAAACCAAATTTTCGATTTTATCTGACATTCGGTTCGGTTCGGTTTTTTCGTAGGATAAAACCGATTATTCTGTTTGGTTCGGTTCAACAGCTAAAAACTGACCGAACCGAACCGTGCTTACCCCTAACTGTATAGGCTATCTTTGAAAAGTCTTGAACAAGTTGCATTACTCATAAATACTCACCTTAATTCAACCTAACTCTTGTCTCGATCATCGATTCGGATAGGTGTGATGTATATGTTAAATTTTCTTCTTAGTAATTACAGGAATGAATAAGCTTGAGAATGAGCTCAGGTTCCCTCATGCCCAATTCGAGTCATCGAAATAATTTATTTGTAAAATGTAAAAAAAAAAATGCGTACAATTGATGTCTCTTCTCAACTTTTCGCAAAATGGGAGTCTTGTGCATTAAAGTTGTTGTTGTTGGTTATGATCATTAAGGAACATAAGCTATAAATTGTTTATTAATTTATAAAAGTAATTTAGATTAATTATGAAGATTATTAAAGTCACAAAAATAATATCATGCTATTGGTTCTAATAAAAATTTTATGGTTCTCACTTGGGTTTAATTTTAATAATTTAAATTAATTGTCGAGTAATTAATATATTTTATAATTAATAAAATTTACATAAATACCTAATATTATTAATTTCATAAAAATTTTAGTGACGTTACATGAATGATAGTCTTACTAGAGATGTCAACAGGCCGGGCCAGGATGGGTCGCCCAGCTGCCAGGCCCGGCCCGGCCGGTGTCTCGACTTATGACTCAATAGGTCGTGGTTGGGTTAAGACGGGCCGGCCCATTATTGTTTTTTTTAAATCCAAAACGACATTATTTTAGAAATAACGACTGGGCCACAAGTCAAATCATGACCCGATTAATCCGAACGAAAATACGGGCCAAGTCAAGCCAATTTTGACATCTATAAGTCCTATATGTAAATTCTCGATAAGTCCACTAAACCTTTTAACTGAAATTAGCTAGCGTAGGCATGGGCTCTAAAGCATCATTCAGATTAGGCCCATACGTAGAATATGATATCTTGGTCTCGAGGTTGAATACGATACACAAGAGAAGACAAGCCCAAAAGTACAACCAACTCTTTTATTTTTTCATTATTGAGTAATTTATTTAAGTAAAAGCGAGACTTTTTATTTAAATATTCTTTATTTTTTAAAATTCTAAAAAAAAACTTAAGTTTTAATTTTTCAAAAAGACCCGTTCATTTAAATTTCTACTAGAAAACAATGACAAAATGCATGCGTTATAAACATCACACGTGTACTAATCAAATATTGTTTACATATATTGAAACTCAGCTCTGAAATTAGAACTGAATTAATTAAATTTAACTCAAATTATTAATTTATTATAATTATTTTAAATTAATAATTTAAATAAGATTAATTAGTTTAAGTCGAGTTTAATAATTAAGTTGAGTTAGTATATTAGTGACATTTGATCAATTTACATCTAATGTTTACGATGCATGTGTTTTTCGTTATTTTTAAAAGTTTAAGAGAATGATTTTTTTAACTAAAAACTAAAAGATTTTTTTTTGATAAATTTAAAGATCAAGGTATTCTAAAAATTAGTAAACTGTACGAGAGATTTATGTCTTTTACTCTATTATTTCTTTATTTTGTAATTGAATAAAGATCTAAATGTAAGTGTACGAGTCTCTCTGCTTTACGAAGGTTGGGAAAAGGTCATCAATACACGTAGCTTTTCCTTTGTAATTTTTACAAAGAAGCTATTTCAATTATTCAAATTTATGACCTTATGATCACGAATAAGCAACTTTTATTAGTTGCTCTAAGACTCTCCTTTAAACAAAACAATAGATAAGGAGACTCAAACCCAAAACTTAATTTGTACATAGTATGTTTGATATTTATTATATGTACAAAATATTATAGCTTGTTTTTTTTCAGAGTCAGATAGCTCGTCTTTTATGGTCAAATGGACTAAACCTTGAGTTTCTGTAGTGTCTTTCACTTATTACATGTGTCTAGATAATACTTTGATACTTTAATATGGATGTCTTTACAACTATGTAAATAAGGGAAGACTTCATTCATCAAATAAATGACTAATTAGAACTACTAATAGGTCGAGTTAGGTACGAGAAACTTGTGCTTTGAGTTTGGTTTGAAATTTTGTTTATTTTGACTTAAACCTGAACTTTATTGATTCTAAAAATTTGAACTTAAACATAAGTTTAATCCAGTTCTCTAAATTTATTTTTCATAGATAAATGGATGTTATTGTAATAAAGCAAATACACGCAAGAGGGGGTGAATTGTCTATGACTTGAAAATTTTTGCAAGTTACTTTCAATTCGTATAAAAGATAGGGGTCTGTTAAAGTTTTTTTTTTAAAGGAGCATGTCTGACAATAGGAGCCTGTTAGAAGATAGGAGTTTGCTCAATGATAAGAATCTGCTAAATGATAAGAGCCTACTAAGCTATAAATCCTATTAAAAAAATTTAAAACAAAAGGTGCATGTTAAAACTGAAAGGAACCTCTTGCAAGTTGAAAACAGAAGAAGCCTACTAGAAAAGTGAAGGAGCCTCTTGCAAACAATATGATGCAGAAATTTAAAAGTTAAGAGAAGATAAAAAGTGACGAATTCAATTTATACTGGTTCGGTTTATAATCCAAGCTTACGTCCAGTCCCTAACTATCCAACTTGAGTGTTTCACTAGAATCCTAGGTAGTAATTTGACGAGCCTTTTTAAGTTCACGAGTACATATTTTTCAAGGTTCTTCAATCTTTCACACTAGTAGTATTTAGCTAGCCTCTACAAGCTCTCAATAAATGACAAAATAATTTGCTCACTATGAGCTTCAATGTTCTCTCTTAAAAAGAATTTTTCACTTTCTAAGGCATAAGAGATTTGATAATGATATAACTTTCAAGAGTATTGATGCTATGAATATATTTCAAAAATCTGGCTTCTTGTTCACAACTGTAGTAACTCTTCTTTAAGTAGACATTTCCTTCAATTGGTCGTTGCTTCATTTTTGTTATCGAATTAGTAAGATCCTTCCAGATTTTATGAAATAAATAAGATAAGTTCATTAAGAAGGTTACTGCAAGAAAGGAAGCATTTATCCTATAATTGTATTTCCATTTAATAATTACATCATTACCTATACAAGGAAATAAATCCAATTTGAATGAGATTAACAAAATCCTTCAAGATATTGTGATAGAAATAAGGTAAATTCATTACGAAGGTTCTTGCAAGAAAAGAAGCATTTATCCTATGATTTTATTTCCATTTAAGAATTATATCATTATTTATAGAAGGAAATAAGTCTAATTTGAATTTTAAAATATTATGTAGTTATCATCAAAATCATTAATAATATACCTTGAGCTAATAATCTCCTCATTTTTAATGATGACAAACAATAATAGATATATTTTCAAAATTCAAATAATAATAAAGGATTTTACAAGATACCTGTAAACATTACATGTTCTTACTTAAAGTCATGATTAGAAGGAGCCTTTCTTACGTCCTTTAAAGTAAGGAGCCTATAGTTTATAAGATATCATATCATAGATACTTCACATATTCAGTTCGATGATATTTCAACAATTAATATATCACAGATGAGTATTTCATCATGCTCAAAATCATGCAAAGAAAAATATATCAACTTAACTCTTAACTCTCCCCCTTTATCATTATCAAAAATAAATAAACATTTAGGAGGAAAAAATATAACGCAAATATAAGAAAGTCTTTTAAGAGACATTTACTCTAGCCTATTAAGCTAAGAGAAGCCTTTTACTTAACTCATTCAGACTGTAAGAGTCTTCTAAATAACTAATTTAACCTAGTAGGGGCCTTCCTTGTAGAAGTAGCCTGCTAATATCTGCAAACAAGAGTGGCATAATATCTTTAAGCATAATTAAATGTTACATAATCTACACATACCAAGCTCTTTTTCTAATAAACTTAATCTATCTTCAGAAAATGACTTAGTAAAGATATCATCTACTTGATTTTTAGAATTAACGAGCAATGATTCCTTCTAAGACATGATCTCTAAGAAAATGATGTTTGACTTCTATATACTTAGTCCTAGAATGATGCACATGATTTTTATAAAGAATAATCGCACTTATATTGTCACATAAAATAGGAATATGATTAAAGTTTAGAGACAAATCTTGGAGTTAATGTTTTATCCATAAGATTTGAGCACAGCAACTGGCTGCTGTTATGTATTCCACTTCAGTTGTCGAAAGCGATGTGCAATTTCGTTTCTTGCAAGACCAAGAACTAGGCTTCCTCTAAGAAAGTGACAATGACCACTTGTGCTTTTCATATCAACTTTATCACTTGCATAATCTCCATCACAATAGCCAACTATGTCAAATGAATCAGTTTTCTAATCCGAAATCCATAGTTCCGAGAAGGTAGCGAAAAATCCTCTTGACTGCTTGAAGGTGGCTTTCTTTTAGATTTGATTGAAAGTGTGCACAAAGACACACATTGAACATAATATATGGTCTTAAGCTTGTAAGATATAGGAGTGATCTGATCATTCCTCTGTACTTTTTCTCATCTGCAGTCCTACCTTCTTCATCATTGTCAAGTTTATTTCTAGTATATATAAGAGTACCCATCAGTTTGTCATTCTCATAATGATATTTCTTGATGAGTTCCTTTGTCTATTTGTCTTGACTAATAAAGATCCCCTTTTCTGTTTGTCTAATTTGCATCCTAAGAAAGAAAGATAGTTCTCCCATCATACTCATTTTGAACTCCCCCTACATTAAAGCTGAGAATTCTTCACAGAAAGATGGATTAGTAGTGCCAAATATTATGTCATCAACATATATTTGCACTATAAGTAAATCATCTTCATTTTTCTTAATGAATAAAGTCTTATCTACCTTTCCTCTTTCGAAGTTGTTCTCAAGCAAAAAATTAATTCACCTTTCATACCATGCTTGAGGAGTATATAGATCATACAAAGCTTTAGCTAACTTCATCACATAATCAGGATGGTTTTCGTGTTCAAAACTTGGAGTTTGCTTAACAAGCACTTCTTCGTTAATATATCCATTTAAGAAGGCACTTTTAACATCTATTTGAAATAACTTAAAATTTCTATAACATACTGAAAAATCGTAGGGGGTGGTAGTTTCGCAAACTTTCCGATTTGTTCTTAGCAAACAAATAAAATCAGAAAAATTAAAATAACCAAAATTAAATCAACATCGAAAATTTGGTAACGCAGTTCGATACTCCTTGCCTACCTCTGCGGGGCCCTCACTCAGATTAATTCTTTCACCGAAATACAATAGATTTACCTTAAGGCTTTACTAAGTCGACACCACTCAACCCTTGACACTATCTCTCAATCTCACTTCTCGTGAAAGAATTTCACACCCGATAACACAATCGACTTGTGTTAACCTTGTTAGAGAATTTTTTTAACTACTTTCACTCAAACAACAATCAATAAAAATAACTCAAGTATTTAATCAACTAAGAACTAAACAACAATATACTTGATATAAAAGAAAGACTTCCCTATGGTTTTATCTTCTTGAAATAATCCAGCTGAAACTCTTCACCATAGCTGATTCTTTCTTCATAAAAACATGTCACAGTGTTTCGTCAATTTATCACTAGTGCCCACTTCATGTAATGACTTCACTGCTTCATCTACTCACACTCTCAGCCACGATTCTTTTGAACACCCACGATTCACTTCAATACATTCAATAATAATTAAAACGTCTGTAACACCATCCCTTGCTCAAAAATTAATTTCACCGTGGCTCCGATCACACCCAACGTTATTCAGCTATGTTCCAAGATATACACTGCCGCACTCACTCTAGCATTGAATAGTTAATTCCACTCACTTCAATTTTCTCAAATAAAAGGAATGTGGGTAGCACTAATACCTTATCACCAACTCACTACACCGTAGCATATAACCCTCAAAAGATATGTTTTTCAGCTATCTACATAACCTATTCCAAACACCGTATTTTTTGTTTTTTTAACGCTTAACGCACAACACCGCAACCACTATTTCACCATGCAAGAGATTCACTTTAGTTGTTAATTTGAGACATGTATGACACCAACACTTAAGCAATAACACACACCATGTAAGCTCCGTTTTTTTTAAGTATTTAATTAAAACCCACTGCACTCTTAATCATACTCACACACCCTTCATTAAGCCAACACCGAAGCCATCTCTGCCACACCACTTCAGCTGTGTTTCTTTTTAGTCTTCAATCAATGTACATATGCTCTACCGTCGTTATACCACCCTTGCATAAGATTGACTTCAGCTATGTTTTGAGACGTGCACGATACATTCAAGCAAGAAGAATTCCACACGACCACGCAACAACAACGTCCCAATTTTTTGATATGCACCAAAATCCCGCAGTTCACAATTCAATTACCAACATGATAATAGAATTCAATATTATGTAGGATTTTATCACAAGTACACGATTATCCATATAGCTTTTAAATCCAAGTCATTATCCAAATAATATCTTACATGTCCAATTAATAAATAATGCCAAAACTAATTAAAAGATATATAATATATATCGTAACACATACAAAAGCTAGTAAAATTCTAATCGACTTTAACATGCATAAGTTTCATCAAAATCAATACCTTCTTGTTGATTATAACCTTGAGCTACAAATCTAGCTTTGTTTCTTAATACTTTATCATTTTTGTCAAGTTTGTTTCAAAAAACTCAACGAATTCTAATGACTGACTTGTTTTGTGGATGAGGTATTAAATTCCAAACTTTGTTCTTATTAAACTGATTTAGTTTGTCTTTCATCGTTGAAACCCAATTTTAATCAGTAAGAGCCTCTTCAATTGACTTTGGTTCCAATTATAAAATGAGGGCAATAGAGTTGTTTTTGAAGGATGATCTGGTTCTTAAACTTTCAAATGAGTCTCTCAGAATATACTGATGTGTATTTTAACCTCTCCATTCTCTTGGTGTTCTTCGTTGCATAGGCTCCTACTAAGAGGAAGGAGCTTGCTCTATCCTGACTTTAGAAGGACCTTTTTGATCTTGTGATTTGGAGGGTACTGTAAGTATAGTTGATGTATTTTTAG
The DNA here is from genome assembly GCA_025594535.1 of Erythroxylum domingense. Taxonomy (NCBI): domain Eukaryota; kingdom Viridiplantae; phylum Streptophyta; class Magnoliopsida; order Malpighiales; family Erythroxylaceae; genus Erythroxylum; species Erythroxylum domingense. The sequence continues at coordinate 821,579 of JANQBM010000006.1, read as the reverse complement.
GAACTAAGAAATGTTCTTCATCATCTGAATCAGCTGCTGTTGTCGAATGTAGTGCTTTTGTTGTAAACTCTGAATCCTTTACTTGCGGTACTGTAACCCAGAAAGATAGCTTTATCTGATCTTGCATCGCACTTTCTAAGATTATCTTTCCTATTATTTAGAACAAAGTATTTGCAACCAAATGCTCGAAAGTAAGCGACATTTGGTTTTCTTCATTTCCACAGTTCATTGGAGGTCTTTTTCAGAATAGGTCTTATAAGGCACCTATTAAGTATGTAACAGGCTGTTGACACAACTTCTGCTTAATAACTACGAGGTAGACCATTTTCATATAGCCTTATTATGGTCATATCAACAAGAGTCCTATTCTTTCTTTCAATAACTCCACTATACTAAGGAGTCCTTGGGCATGAAAAATTGTGAATTATACCATTTTTGTCACATAACTCTTCAAATTTTCTATTGTCAAATTCTCCCTTATGATCACTCCGAATAGATGTGATGTAGTATCCTTTGCTCTAATTTTTCTGCAGAACTTCTCAAAGACTTCAAAAGCATCATCCTTATATGATAGAAAATAAACCCATGTAAATATGAAATAACCATCTACTATAACAAAGCCGTAATGTTTACCACCGAAGCTTTGAGTCCTAGTATGATCGAATAAATCTATGTGCACAAGTTCAACCGATTGGTTAGTAGAAACAATATTTTTAGGAGGGAAACTGCTTCTGATTTGTTTTCCGTTTAAATACGCTTTACAAACCTGAGTATTCTCAAACTTCAAATTAGGTAGTCCTCTCTCTAGCTCATTTTTGGACAATTTTGATAAGTAGCTTATGCTAGCATGTCCAAATCTCCTATGCTAGATAAATGAATCCTTTTCTATAGAAACAAAATATTTGACATTTTATGAAGACATGTCTTCCAGTTGAGCACAATATATGTTGTGATTTCTAGGACTAATAAACACAATATTGTCGTTAAGATCATCAATAATTTCACAATGTGATGCATAGAAAGTAACTCTATAACCTTTATCATATAATTGACTTACGCTCAACAAGTTATGTTTCAATCCATCAACATAAAGAACATTATCAATAGAAGCAGAGTTATAAGTCACCAATTTTACCAATTCCAGTGACTTTGCCTTGTTTTTGTCAGTAAAGACAACAATACCTCTATCTTTCCTTTCTATATAGTTAAAATGTGATATTTCACCTATCATGTGTCTCGAGCAACCACTATCAATTATCCATTGATTTTATTTTGTCTCTACTTTTAAGCGTATCTCATCGTCTCTTAATTCAACTATGAAGCAAACGTTGCTAGCTTCTTCTGGCTCTTCTTCTTCGAAGTTTTCAAAATCTTCATTTGATCAAACTATAGTTATCGCTTGCTTCCTCGATTTTTTGTTCTCTGTTTTGTTCTTTTGAATAAGGGGATATTTTGGTCTTGTGTGTCCAGGCTTCTTGCAGGGATAACATATGATTTGATTGTTTTGTGTATTGCTATTATTGTTGCTGCCTTTTAGTAGGGACCTGTTGTTTCTGATTTTTTCGTTCCTTTCTCTTTTCTTCATTAACTTCTTTATGTAAAAGTGGGCATATTTCCTGACCATGAAATTGAATTCGTCATCTATATCCATTTGCAACTCATTGTCGCTTTCATCATCGATTGATTCATCATTTGCTTTTAGTGCCATTCCTCCTTTGTATAAGGATCCTTCATCTCGTCTAAGCTCGACTTCATGGATCATCAAGTTTCCTCTTAGCCAGTTGAGTGAGATGGTATCGAGATCTTTTGCAGTTTCCAGAGTTGTCACCTTTGGTCTCCATTCTTTTGATAGTGATCTTAGAATCTTTGTTATGAGTTATCATTTGTATATTGTGATATATGTTTCCCAAGTTCTTTAAGGTCGTGATGATATTGTTGAATCATCTGAAGAATTCATCTATGGTTTCTCTATGTTTCATGTCAATAGTTTCGTATTGATGCACTAAAAGACTTATTATATGTTTCTTTACCTCGTTCCTTCCTTAAAAGGTGACTTTAAGTTTATCCCATGTTTCCTTTGTTGTATAGCAGTAGGATATCTTTTCATATTCTTCTAGAGATAGTGCACATATTAGTTAATGTTTTACTTTAGCGTTTAGTTTCGTATTTCTTTTGTCAGCATCAGCCTACACTTCTACATTATTATTAATGGGAAGTGTCGCTGCAATTTTAATAGCTTGCCAGATTTCGATATCTATAGAATGAAGATAGATAGTCATCCTCTCTTTCCAGTAGGAATAGTTGTTTTCATTGAAATAAAGAGGCTTTGATACGGATTATCTTTCAAGGCTTCTCAAATTATTTGTCCTGATCTATCAATCATATATCCTATTTAGTACTTTTTCTAAAAGAATTCTTTTAGATCCTTTTTGAACTATAAAATTGAAGAAGTTCGTTTTTTTTAACGATGAATAAACAGGATTATATAAAGAAGATGCTATAATTATTCCGAAATAAGTTATATTAACTGAAATGGTAAGGTTTGTTAAAAATTCATACCAATTTAGAGAATTATTTGTATTATTTGGATGCAAAAGATTC
>JANQBM010000006.1:795449-805637 GCA_025594535.1 Erythroxylum domingense | reverse complement strand
CCCGAGACAGAATTTTTGTTTTGATGTTTTCATAAAAACTGAATGGATATAGGCTGAATCAGACAAAGGTGTCTTCAAAAAAGTTGTAGGTCATTCTATTATCTTTCAATTGGTACTAAGTTTGTAATTTCTAAATAACTGAGTTGAAAGTTATGAGTTTTATAAATTAAGGGTGTGATCTTGAACTAGCCAAAAGTTCAATTATACATAGTTTGTGGTTTTTTTTAGCATAATTTATAGGATACTGAACCAAATTGGATGTTTTTAGTGTCTATGGATTCCTAAAACTTAGGAGAACATTTTCTGGTGTAATTTATGGAAGGATACCGGGATTGTCATGAACATGCATCGTACATATTCCATAGACACATATGTGCATAAATGAATGCTTATAATTGCGTAAAATTATTAATGTGTGTGCAACGTATTGCATAAATGGGTTGTGCAAGTTCAAAGTCCGCAGTCAGGCGTTCCAGAATTTGGAAGCTAATGCAAATCTGGAGCGTATTGTGAGTGGACCGAGATGGTCTCATTTCATTATGTGTTCTGTTTGAATTTGTATTGATTGATTGCTGATTGTTCAGATAAATGGTGATTGATTGTGATTTGATTGTGGATTCTGGACAGAAGGTCCGATGACTATGTATTAGGGGAGTTGTGATATTGAAGTGCTACTTGAATGTGAATTGGATGAACTATGTGTATTTAATGTGATGAAAAAAAGTGTTTTGAGTGTGTATTATATGATTGATAAGTGCTAGACCACGGTCCGATAACAAATGTCTTTTGAATTTGCAGTGTATATGTATGAGAAATGTTTCGCAACTCTACTGTTGAATGCTGGACTACGGTCCAATGAAATGTGAAAGTGAGTGAATGAGATTGATGCATTTCATTGCATAAGTGTATAAAATACAATGATTGTTGTGACTAGAGTAGCCACCGATCAGAGCTTAAAGCTCAACAAGTGAAAATGAGTCTCGAGCTTAAAAGTGAATTAGAGCCTCAGGCTCAACGTTTAATGAGTCCTGTATCTCCCAAGTGGATAAGAGACAGTTATTAATGAGCCCTACATGGGACAGTTTAGGCTCTCGGTCACAACAAAATAACAAATGAAAAGTTAGTCTCATGTGCATTGCATATGCATAAGATGAATGATTAAGTGTATTGAATGTGAATAATGTGAACTATGAAATAATGTGAGATGTGCGAATTATGTGTTATGTGACTGGGTGAGCCATCGATGATGGTCACTCATTGAGTTCGCAAAACTCACCCAAAAAAATTTGCAATTATTTTTTAGGACTCAGAAGAATACCCCGTTAGGCAACGAGAGTATACCTATTGCATACAAGTGAGAGATAGAGGTTGGGATCAGTTCGCGTCTGCATTGTGTTTCTTTATTTTATACTGAATTGTATATTCCGCAAATTTTTGTATCATCTGTAATTGAATATTACGGTATGTCATAATTTTTGGAATTAGAAATGTTTCGTATTTGTAATGGACCCAAATGGCTATTGAAAATTATGTTGATTGTATTGTTATGTTTGAAAAAGTTTGCGAATTGAGTGGGCCCGATTTGGTTATCAATTTTCGCACTTTATGTCATAGTTTTTATAAAAAAAACTTTTGTTTTAAAATTTGAATGATCGAGTGCTATAACATGCCACCCTCGCGGGGCACGAACTCGAATATTCCTTAGGATGTCGGGTACGTGTGTTGTGGGAGTGGGGTGTTACATGCCAGCCCTGCCCGTGGCCCGATCATTTTGAACAAAACGACGCCGTTTTGGACCTTTTTTAGTTAAAAAAATATAGACGGGAAGAACGACCCATTGGTGGCCTGGGCCGCGGGTCAAGTGCCAGCTCGCGGTTCGCTGTGACTAAGGTCGGGCTGGGTCGAATCGAGGGCAACCCAGGCCCGGCCCGACCCATTGACATCCTTAGTGGGCTCACATCTTCTTACTTATCTTAGTGTACCTCATCCATGCCCTATACATTTATTTTGTGATAGTAAGGCGGCTCTTCACATAGCTATGAATCCTATGTTCTGTGATTGTACTAAACATATCGAGGTTGATTGTCATTATGTGCATGATCAGATAGAGGTCGGCAATATTGCCACTTTCCAAGTGTGGACCACGGAGCAACTCGCTGATATTCTTACCAAGGCTCTTAGAAAACAACAATTTCAATATCTTCTTTGCAAGTTGGACATTCGTGACCTGCATGCTTCAACTTGAGGGGAGTATTGCTATAATTATAGAATTGCCACTTTCCAAGTGTGGACCACGGAGCAACTCGCTGATATTCTTACCAAGGCTCTTAGAAAACAACAATTTCAATATCTTCTTTGCAAGTTGGATATTCGTGACCTGCATGCTTCAACTTGAGGGGAGTATTGCTATAATTATAGAATAATTAGGTGTACATATATCATGTATATCTGTATTATCATTAAGAGATTCTTTGTTATCTTCTATTACTAATTTAGGTACTCTAAATTAGGAAGTTGTTAGGATGTATCGTGTATTTATTTCCAATTTCTTCAATGAAAAAACACAAAAAATCATTCCCTCAAATTTCTTTATGGCAGAAGGTACAAGGGGTGCTGAGTTGCGAAGAATTGAAGAAAGCGCGAAGAGCCTAACGGAAGCACAAATAAAAAATGAGAAATTGTCTCTTGAATCATAAAGTAGGGCAGAAAGGTATGACAAGGACATACTGGAGCTTAAGACTATTGTCACACAATTCATACAGCGACAAGGAGTGGAGCTGGGAGTAACCACCCTAGTTACTCTGGAACCTATGATTTGAAGTGAGGAAATCACACAAGGGAAGAACGAAAATACAGTCCCTATAAGGATGAGCATAATAGAGTTTCCAAAATTTGACTGTGAGTGAATCAAGCTTTGGTTATATAAGTGCAAGCAGTTTTTTCAACTGGATCAGATGGCAGAGAAGGTTAAGGTAGGCATGGCGATTCTTCACATTGATAAACAAGCACATGAGTGGTATAGACTTTACTTACGGAATAAAAAAAACCATAGGTGGTGGATTGGAAGGAGTTCACACACGTCCTTAACCAGCGTTTTGATGTAGAAATATTCGACGATATGGTAGGAGACTTTAAAAAGATAAAACAGGAAGATTCGATGTTAGAATACTAGGCCAGATTTGATCATTATTCTAAAAGCTATCATTGTCCGAGGAATACTAGATTGGGTTTTTCCTAAAGGGTCTCAAATATGAAATACTTTGCTAAAAACAACTCGAGTTGAGATTAATAGCCCCAAATTTTTAAGAATCACAAACCACCACGCTCCTCTTGTGCTCACCCATATGCCACAAGAGTGTTCCATTCCCAGTTGGTGCTAGGATCCGAACCTATGACATGATGGGATACCTTAAGCTCTGATATCACTTTGCTAACTAAAACTCGAGTTGAGGTTAACAGTCCCAAATTCTTAAGAATCACAATTTCATCAAAGTCTTCAGTAGTTATCCAATCTTCAAAGAAAGAGACAACTTCAAGGAAACAGAAATTAAAGTATCCAGGATTGCCTTTGTACAAATTGGGGTAAGTAATGAGATGTATCCACCCATTGACGATCCCCTGAAGCATGATTTTACATGGGAATTAATTAATCAGTTTAACGTGCAATGTTTGTAAGGAGTATATCAACAATGCATTATCCTGATATCAGTATACAAGTCTCTAATTACGCCAGAAGCCCTGCAATTAGTTTGTCAGTTCAAACAACCATTCTCCACCATCGAAGGCATCTTTGCAAAATTATCATCACAATGGAAATATGCTATTTGTCAGCAGTTGAAAAAACATTATAAGCATAAATGTCATTATTGCCCCCTACTTCAGCAGATATTGAAGAATCATTTTCGAAAGAAGCCATTATTGAAGAATAAAGGAAGCATTATTTGATTTCAATCATATAGGCCTTTGTCGGCCATACTAAGGACATAGATCACTTTCAGTCAAAAGCAGATTCTTCTGCTTTAGTCTTTTCTTTTTTAGCTGTTTAGCTTTATACTATTTACTTTAGCCTTTACTTTTAGCTTTATGTCTTTTATATCTTTTCTTTTTACTTTAACCGATTCTTTCGATTGCTAGTAGCCTCTTCTCTTCAGCCTATATAAGGCAAACGATGTAAATGTTCTAGATATGAAATAAAAGTTCTCTTTCTATAACTTACCTTCTGCTCTCTCTTGCGTCTCAGGCCTGAAAATTGGCGTTCAAGCTAACTGGAGCAAAATAGGTATTTTATTTAAAGTGATTTTTCTTTCATCAAACAAGTATTATGATTACTATTCTAGTCTCATTTATTAATATAGTCATTCTCAACATATATTATGTTCAACCATATTTATTTTTAAGCATTATTAGTTTCATCAGTTTTCCTATAAACATGCTTTAATAATTTCTTTTATTGATTACATACACATAACTTTACTCCTCTATTATTTCAATCTTTATTCAATAAATTTTTCTATCCTGGTATAGATTATGATAATTTAAATTATTATTTTTCTTTTTTAGAAAACAATAAGCATTAGAACAAATTGTTGGATTTGTAGAACACTTTACAAATGTCTAACACTCACCACAGAGAAAGCACGAGTTAGTCGACAAATCATTCAATATATCCGAAGCCTAGTTGAATATCTCAAAACACAATACCTTAATCATCCTCAACTACAAAATGAAATACAGATTTGTCTAGAATGCATTCATGCAAATATTGTTATTCATGATCAAGAACAGAAAGAACTTTTACTACTACACAAACGGTTCAACTACCATTATCAATATTCTCATATTGATCTAGCCTTAGATATAGCTTCAGCCTCTACCAACTCCTAGGAAACCCTGTTAGTAATGAATAATCAACGTATTATTTATCAATGTACTATTTGTAATCAACTACATAATGATATTATGTATTTTGAAAGTTTAGTCATTCAATATAAAAGTGAAAAAAAATTATGAAAATCATCATAATTATCTACAATTTTTTATCAATAATAATAACGGTTTAGAACCTATAAAGGAAAGATTAGACCTAGCCACTGATCTATATAACACATATGTTCATGATTTAGATAATAGTCAACGTCAATTACGAAGACATATCTTACAAAATCATCAATAAATGGCTGATATAATTGAAACAGCAAATAATAACGATAATATTTTAGAAATTGATAATTTAGAATTAACAGAAACAAAAGGAAATTTTCATATCTCTACACTATTATCTCAAGAAAAACAGAAACAAATAGCTAAAACTCAATTAGATCTTAAAATTGGACAAGATATTAAACATCACCTATTTCAAAATTTGATAAATAGAAAAAACATTATTTATTATGGAAAATTAGTTCATGAAACTCCAATTCATATAGATCAATGTAATGGACATATTAGAATTAATCTTATCGACCAAGAACAAATTTATAAACAATTACAGAAAATTCCTGAAACTAAAAGAAATAAAATTAGTTATATTCATCTTTCTACTATTCAGATTTTACTAAAATCTACCTTTCAAGAAGGAATTGAATTAGATTAGCAATTATAGATGAAAGAATAACTGATTTAAAAGAACAAGTAATTGGAATTATAAACGGTAATCTTGCTTATGGAAAAATTAAATTCAATACTAGATTAAAATTAGGTATCCCTTTACAATCACACAATTTGGATGAAACAATTACAGTCGCTTATAAATTTTGTAGAGAACAATTAATGAATATTGGACAATATCCTTTCTCTATAACTTATCAGATTAGTTATGCCTTAACAAATTCACATCATAGCATAGAATTTAAAAATAATGATAGAATTTACATGGACCAATTATTTAATGATGTAGCTAAAATTGGAATTAATCTAAAAACTTCTTTAAGAGAATTACCTGAGGTTAATTATCCTATTCAAAACCCTAGATTATTCCTATCACACAATAGATTTAATTCACAATAAAATCCTTTTCTTTTATCAAAATCACAATCTTGTCAATTAACTAAACCAATTAGATTTACTGAACCAAGAATTTCTATAACTGATCCAAAAATAATTAAAGAAAAACAATTTAATGAAGAACAAAATATAGGAAAAGATATTAGTAATATTAAAGCACAACTTCAAGACTTAATCGAACACATTAAAACTATTTTATGAGCATTACTAAACAAGTTACAAAATTATTGGACAAACAGTTAAAAATAGAAGAACAATTAAAAGACCTCACACAAAACCAATCAGTAATAGTTCAGATAATACAAAAAACTATAAATGAAAACAATTCTATTAGAGAAATAACAAATTGATCAAAAATTGAATAATATATTACAAGAAATCAATTTCTTTTTTATGACATGTCTCTGATACCAATTTTGACTCTTGGATTTCTTGTAATATATTTTATAATTATCTCCCAAAGGATAAACTTCTTGTTCATATTGATGTCAGTATGCATACATGGACTGGTTGCCTATTGGCACAACCACCCAATCAAAAGAAGTATTTATTGTGCAAGTATATATTTGAATAAAGTAATTTTTGAATAAATATTTTAATATACATTTCTTGTTCAGTATGTGTTAATTTGTAATAATATTTTTTAAATTCACAAATATATTCTTTTAAATAATAGATATTACATATACTAATATTATTTAAATGCCAGAGTGCTTGTTTCCTTTCTTCATTTTCAATTTCTTGTTTATATGAGGCTATATCTTTCCCAATAAATTCTTTATAAATTTCATTTATAATTACACGAAATGCATTAATTGGTTCTACCGCATGAAGGAATTCAGTAGTATGTTTAATTCGTACTTCATTATCTAATAAGAAGTTAAGAATTGTTCCTATAGTTTTATAACTAATAAAATTCCATAACAGGCTAATATTAGTTAATCCTTCAAAAGGTTTTTCTAATTGAATTATTAAAGCTAATCGATTATACCATTATAATAATAATTTTTCTGGTGCTAAAACACAATCTAAATTTAAAATTCCATCTGGTCCTAATGTTATATGTTTAGGTGTGTATTCAGTTGGAAATCTACGTATTTTATTATCCTTTCGATAATATCCCATTCTACTTAAATCATCTATTATAATTGGTTTACTATCCCATTGATAACTTGTTTGTTGTTCTTTTTTACGTTTTCATTCTCTTTGTTGACTAGATTCAGGTTGTTCAGTTTGATCTACAAAAATTTCTTGATCGGATTCATAACCATATATTACTTCATCTTGATCAGTAACTAGTTTAATCAATTCAGTTTTAGAATAAGAATTTAATGTTGATTTATTAACTAGTTAAGTTATTTCTTCGAGCTGTGTTTGAACATCTTTTTCGATCTTTTGCAGATTATCTATAGTTTCTATATTTTCTACATTTGCGTTATCATTAAAGGTTATATTTTCCATGGTTTAATTAAAACAATTTCTAAGGTTGCATAAACCATCATCCCTACATAACATGTATATGTTGGCAAGCAAACAGGAAGCAGTAATTATAGCGAAGGGTAGAATCTCCTTCTTCCGAGGAAACATGTTAAGGAATATAAGCTCTAAGGGTGGTCATGACTCAATTACGAGGACACAACAAACATCAAATGTAAGAAGGAGTGTCACCCCAGATCGAATACCACCTACTTTGATGGCTCCAAGACGTTTGACATTAGCAAAAACATTTAAAACCTCAAAACACATTAGTAGTAAGGAATTTGAAGACAAAAGGGCACGAGGACTCTACTTTTGGTGTGATGAAAAAATACAGGTTGGGACATAAATGTAAGAAAAAGCAATTACAACTATATGTGGTTGCTAGAGATGAAAACTAGTTAGAAACAGTAACGAAGGGTGACAAGGATGAACGTGATGGTGAGTAGTTAGAAGTCGACTGTCTAAATGTATCCATGAAAGTGATAATGGGCCTAATAAGTGAATGGGATTTTACTTAGAAATACAATTTATGCCAAAAAGGTCTATGATTTGAGTCTGTATTGCCCTAAAAAATGAAACTAAAATTTAAATATCAAAATTGTATCATTTTTAGTTCTTCATTATTCTATTTTTTGTTGTTTGTAATTGACCCCTTATCAAGTAAAGACTTCCACTGGACACTTCAACGCTCAAGAGGGGAGCAACTTCATAATGCAGGTCGCTTTTCTAATTGAATGCCAATTACAACAATTAGAAGTAAGGGACGACCAATGGAGTGCTTTTGATGAAATTGCTATTATGTTGTCAAATTTTGATGTAGTTTTAAGGGAACCATCCAGCTACTGCTGAACAAGAAGCATAACCTTCAAATCCATTTGAAGAAGGAAGTGGAAGCCATTAACACCTGACTTTACAGAAACACAAGAGCTCAAAAGGATGTCATCTAGCAATCTGTGCAAAAAATGATGAACCAAGGATTTATCCAACATAGTTTCGAACCGTACATGTCATCAGTAGTTCTTGTCAAGAAGAAAGACAACTCATGAAGGATGTGCATGGGTTATTGCGAGCTTAACAAACACATAATCAAAGACAAATTTCCCATCCCCTTGATAGAAGAATTACTCAACAAACTACATGGGTCCAGTTGGTTTACGAAATTGGATTTATGTTTAGGTTACCATTAGATCTAAATGCAACCCGAAGACATCCTGAGAAAAGAGTTCAAGACGCATGAAAGATATTGCAAATTTTTGGTGATGCCTTTCAGCTTAACCAATGCACCATGAACATTCTAGAGACTAATGAATAGGTTATTTAAATCATATCTTTAGCGCTTCATACTGGTATTTTTCGACAACATCTTAATTTATAATCAATCCTTGCATTTACATGTGGAACTCCTATGACAATGAAAACACTGAAAGCTAATCAATTATATTTACGAGGAAGCAAGTGTGTGTTTGGAGCGAGGCAAATTGAATACTTGGATTATACCATATTGGAGAAGGGAGTAGCTGCGGATGAAAGTAAGGTGACAATGATAAGAGATTGGGGGAGCCGAAGAACTTGAAGGAACTCAGAGTTTTTTGGGAATTATAGGACACTACAGGTGAATTATCAAAGGATATGGGTTGATTGTGAGGCCACATTTTGATTTATAGTCAATCCTTACAATTGCATGTGGAACACCCTACTATGACAATGGAAATGTTGAAAGCCAATCAGTTATATTTCGTAGAAGTAAATGTGTGTTTTGGAGCGAGGCAAATTGAATACCTAGATTATACCATATCGGAGAAAGGTGTAGCTACGGATGGAAAGAAGGTGAAAACGATAAGAGATTGGGGGGAATAGAGGAACTTGAAGGAACTCAAAGTTTTTCTGGGAATTACAAGATACTACAAGAGATTTATCAAAAGATATAGGTTGATTGCGAGGCCACTAACAGAATTACTAAAGAAAGAAAACTCATCACAATGGAACTAGTAAAAATAAGAAAATGAAGCTTTTGAGAAGTTGAAGGAAGTGATCACTACAATGATGGTGCTAGCACTTGTTGACTTCTCAAAACCTTTTATTGTGGAGGCCAATACTAGTGGATTGGGCATTGGAGCAATGTTACAACAAGAAGATCATCCCATTGCCTACTTTAACATAGCACTAGCTCTAAAACATCACAGACAATCAGTGTATGAAAACGAATTTATGGTTGTGATCAAAGCCACCAAGCAGTGGCGTCGCTATCTCAGCCTTAAACCCTTCATCGTTTGAACAGATAATTGAATTTCAAGTAATTGTTGAAGCAATGACTATCTACACCCTTTGATCAATCATGCCTTCTGAAGCTAATATGGTATAATTTTGAAGTTTAGTATCGTAGTGAAAAGGAAAATACAGTAGTTGACGTCTTGTCCAGATCCACTAGTGTTGAATTGTTGATAATATCAGTATCATAGGTACGAGGGAGGATTAATGGAAAAGATTAAAAAAAGCTGGGAAACAGATTGTATTGTACAAGATCTTATTAAGAAACTATCGAAGGGATAAATCAGTTCAAGTGCGTACAAGTGGAAGAACGAGTTGATACGTTGGAAGGGGAAACTAGTGATAGGGGCAAATAATGCACTTAGAGAACAATTGATCAAGGTGAGTCACGCCGGGACGATGGGAGGGCACTCCGATATATTGGCAACTACAAAGAAA
>JANQBM010000006.1:749995-761888 GCA_025594535.1 Erythroxylum domingense | reverse complement strand
GATAAAATTTAAGTAAATTAAGTTTTAAGTTAAACTCAAACTAAATTTTAAAAATTGAGCTTTTAACTTGAAAATTTAAAAAAATCAATTAAATTTAAGACAGAGTACATATTTATTTAAAAAATTAAAATTAAAAAAGAAGAGTTGGTGTTTTATAAACACATTTTGATCTCGAGTTGGATTAAATTAAATTAAATTTATTAATTCTGATTAGGCCTGACAAATGACCTCGAAATTCGGCTCATCTCGTGCCGAAGCTAACAAGTCAGACTCAGCTTAACCTATGGTCCGAAAGGACATAGGTAAAATGATATCGTTTTAAATTTTAAAAATAAAAATTAAAAAATCAATCCGGTCCAGCTCGCCCATCCTAGGCCCTAGACCCAAGGTAGCCAGGCAAGATCCGGCTTACTGTCGTTCCTAATTTTAATCGATTTAATTTTAAACTTAATTTTTTCAAACATAAATTCAAATTCAATAAAACATAAGTACTTAGAACTGCTCTTTTGGACTCTTTTGGACTCGGACGTTAATCTTACATCAATACTGGGCCAGTGTGATATCGACTCAGCCTCATAAACTGATAGTTTGGTTTCTTCTTTTTGCTGCAACTGCATTGGCAGAGGTCAGTTTGTACTTTCTTTGGTGGATTCGTTTCTTTAGTAATACGACAGCCAAGATTCTTATCTGATAATGTCAGTGACTGTAAATGCAACTTCCAACAAATACATAATTGCTTTGATAGTGATGACCCATTCTCGGTAGGGATGGCAAACTTGACCTGTACAGTCCGGTTTAGTCTAGTCTGTTTTTTTACGGCCGGCGATTGCTCGCTTGTTTTTTTTAAAATAAAATTATTTTAAAAATAATACCAAATTTTTTCTTTTAATATAAATAATAAATTGAGCCGGTCAGCTTGTAACCGAGCCGAGCCATCAGCTACCATATCCCAAGGTCGGATCTGGCTAAGTCGATCATCCCTAATTATGAGGAAGGGCATCCTTGGAATTACCCATCGTATATATTTAATGATTGAATTTGGTTCCTTTCCATATGATATTTAAAAAGTATAAATTAATTTTAATATTATTTTTAAAAATTATAAAAATAATATTATTTATTTTTTAAAATATAAAATTAAAACGATACTATTTTATAATCAAAGCAAAGAGGACTTTCAAGTTATCATCGACTTCATTTTGTTACCCTCCAAAATAAATATTTCTTAATAGTTCAAAGTTTCGATAGTTAACTCTCGTTTTTCTACTCAAAAAATAATGTCAATAAAGACGTATTAATACAATATCTCAAGGTAATTTTAAATCTATCTAATTAAATTTAATGTTTTAATTTTAAATTAAAATTATCTTATTCGAATCAAATTCTATTTTAATTACTTTAAAAAAACAAATGAAAGCTAAAAGTTTTAAAATATGTGTTAAATAAACCATTAAATATATATTAAATCGTAAATAATATCTTTTATAAATCAATAAATGTGACAAAAGTTTTTTTTTTGTAAGCAAAGGAACCTGTAGTCGTTATCTTTTAAATACGTACTGGGTAAATTTTTAGATTAACGTAATAGTCTGTAAATCATGTCAACCGGGTATTCTATACTAGACAAGCCCTGCATGACAGACTAGATCGAGAAAGTATAAATAGGAAGATTCGAACACGGGACTTTTTGATCCCATATCCTTAACTTCACCAACTTGACCACCTCATAGGGAGCGACAAAAGATTCTTATATCAAATATTTATCTTTTAATTTATTAATCATTATGTTTCTTTAGTTTCAATAAATTAAGAAAATAAACTTTTTTACAATTGTTAAGCACCTTATAATAAGTTAAAAAATAATTAATCATACAAAAAAAACAAAATTAAGCATTTATATTTAAAGTCACCTTGTATGGTAAATATTATTTGGGAACTTAATCATTGAGGATAAGAGTCTTCATTTGAGACTATTAATACATGAAAGAGAAAGAAAGATATAAAGTTAATGTAGTTTTCTTAATGATGTAATCTTGACTTGTTCATATGCTTTTAGGAAAATTTTAATATATAACCATTGACTTATTATTAAAAGTTTATTTGACACTTTATATATTAATTACATAACATCAAACAATATACAACAAGCCTTTCTATTAAGACAAGGGACTTAAATGTATGCTAAGATATTATATAAGTATTCAGATATAAATAAAGGATATGGTTAATTGCTAAAAAAAATTCAAAATTTTGTCAAATTTTCAATTATAGCTTGAACTTTAAAAAGTAACAATAAAATACCTAAATTTTTAATTATTTTTAATTATAATCCAAACTTAAAAAAGTGACAATAAAATATTGACAACTTTCAATTTTCTTCAATTGACGTTCTCAGTTCTTTGTTTTCTGTTTATTCTTATGATGCTTTAAACTATTATTGCATTACAACATGTTGCACCAATAAGCTATTCGTTTTTAGTTCATTCTCCTGATGTCCTTAATGTGAAGACATCGGGGCTACGTGATCTGAAAATTAAAATTAAAACCCGATTAAACAAACACGACTTTTATTGTCATGACTATTTTGATTGAATGCTTTCAATTTCCATTACACCTATTAGGTACATTAAAGTTTTTGTTTTAGTTACAGTATTTCAATTTTGTTGTATCAAATTTTATTTATATATTTATATAAAATTTACGTAAATTGATAAATAAGATTTAAGGAACATAAGAAAAATATTATAATCGGATCTGAAAGAGACGAGCAATTATTAAACTTTGTTTTAAGTCCGTAATTATATTCGTTAGTGGGCCGTGTCAATACTCCCACCGTGTCTAATACTCCCAACATTCAAAAGTCCTCCAACCCCACTTCTGAAAATGGCTCCCTGAAAGGAAAGGGAATTGAATGATTGAGTTTTGGTTCCAAAGCAATAAAGTAAGCAGTTTTCAGAATCATCCATTCACTTTTCCCGATATAACTTTGGAAAGAACGTACAATTATATAAATTAATTGATTAAAAAAAGAATGCGAATCTAGAAAAAAAAAAAAAGAAATTACCTAATAAATGTTTACACGCAAAACTTGACATTTTCAAAAAAGCAAAATTTAGTTTTTACTGTTTTTTATTAACGATGAAAATTACAAATAGAGTTGTCCCATATCAAAAGTCAAAGGAAACATATAAATAAAGCGGATTATATACAAAAATATGTTTATATTAAAATTTTGAGTTAAATACAATATCCTAATTATATATGAGTTTATTTAAATCTGATCCAATTTCTTTCCGAGGTCTCTTAAAACTCTTAATTGGTATCATCATCGCGTTGGCAATGTCTAGTAAATAGAGATCATAAATTTAGGTCAGAGTAACCTAAATAATTTCGTATGAGTTATGAGTACAAAAGGAGTTAGTCCGATCTAAATAAATCTACTTGTGGGTTAAGATATAATGTCTTGATTGTATATAAATTTAATTATATTTGGCTCAATTTCTCCACAAAGTAAAAATAACATTAATAATTTTAAATTAAAAAAAAGTTAAATTTTGATACTTTATAAGACATGAAAATTGTCAAAATTAATTTATTTTATATCAGTCATAACTAATTTTAAAAAATCTTTTTTAGTCATTAAATGTATATCCTTATTTTTATCGTCACTTTTATCCCTTATTTTAGATACAGCAAGTATTATTTTAATAATATAAAATAGTATTAAAAATAATAATTAATAATTAATGTGTAGATTATTATTATCTTTAATCATATATTTGACTATTAACAAATTTAATTAAAATAATATTCTTGACCGGTGATTGAGCTAATTTATTATTTACGTGTCTCGTGAGGTAACTTTCTTGTCAATCAATCTCAATCTTTGAATTAATAATTGCTACTAAGATGGGCGTGTATGGAACGTTGCGTGCCATTCTCAATAATCCAAAGAGCATGACCCACCGGACATTATTAAGATATTTCCAATAAGACACTTCTGAATTGTGCAATAAATTAATATAAGACCTAGTCAATATTGGAAACAAATTATTGATAACAAACGGACGGGATTTTACTCTTTTTAATATCTACAATGATCTCATTTTGTCTATTTGATATAGGCTTACTTTGTGAGAGTGGTGACAATTAACGATTTATTAAAATCAATCTGTTGAAATGATAAATATTTATTTTCAGTAAATATTTATATGTTTGAGATTGTTGCTTTAGTAATTGCTGAAACGTAAAAATAGATGTTTGGTAAGTGCGAATGTAATTGTTGAAAGAGATAAAATAACTAAAAAATCAATTGACTTAATAAATTATTAATTATTGTATAAATAATTAAAAATATATTATTAGTCATATAAATTTAAAATTATAAATAATAAAATATTAAATTAATTTAAAAATAAAATAAATTTAGTAAATAAAATATTTCATAAAATATATTATTAGTCATATTAATTAAGAATATAATGGAAAATAATACTTGTATTGAATGTTATTAATGAAAAGTAAAATTTTTATCGCAAAAGCAGTTTTCTACCGTAATCCTCTTTCTACTTACTAATTTTTAAGGTGGTACCGCACTTTTTCTCCAACTTCCGATTACTTATTATAGATTCAAATATATGGCTGCATTTAAAAATTATGGTGAATAAGTATTTATTCTCTTTGCAACATAAATTCAAACGCAGTCATAATTGGATAGTCTCTAAACTCATGTGTGACGTTATTTTAAATATTAACTCGAAACGACAAATTCGATATATTACACTTGCCTACGATAAGAAAAGAGACGGGTCATTAAAATGATCATAACTTGATTTGAATCGAAATATATAATTTAGGACTAATATATATTTATTAATATTTAGGAGAAAATTGAAATTTAATATTTAAAAATTTTACCTGAAATTTTTTACAAATAATTTTTAAATATTAAATAAGTAATTGTATTTGAAATATATCGTTATTATTGTATTTGTTATATAAAATTTAAATTTTATATTAACAAAGATGAAGAAATACATAATTTCTCTAGCTATCAGTCTATTAATTATAGTAGTAAAATATAATCGAAAATAAATTTAAAAAATAAATTTGTTATTTTATGAGTATGTATAAATAATATTTCCAAAATTTTACGTTATAGACTTAGTAAAATTCACTTTAAAAATATTTTTTGTCATATATGATTTTATTATTAATTAAATAACTGTAATTAATTATTTGACATTGGTTATTTATTTGACCATTGATATAATATAATATCACTATTTTGTAGTTATTTTAAATATTTAAGGTGAAATATCATTTTAAAAATAAAAAACTTTAAAATTTGACAAAATACTATAATTTTTGAACATTTAATAATTTAAAATAAAATTAATTTTTTAAGTTATTATTTCAGTGAAATAACGATTTCTAGAACGAGTGAGAAGCAATTATTAGGTGGAATTCAAAGATAAGGTTAAGTGGTTAACCCACCAAAACAAGTAAAAAAGAAAGTTAATGCTAAGCAATTGTCTTAATATGGATTAAACGACACCATGATTGTGATGCATATGATTTTGTTTGTTTAATGGGTCACGCTCACACACACAAAACACGAGAGAGAGAGGCCCAGATAATGGTCCATCACTATACGTGTCAGTAAGTGACACACCCGAGACTTGACGGAGTTTTGAGTCAGTGCTCGGTGCAATGTCAATCCATTAAACGGAAGATGCTTGGGAATATACCAAACTTTCATGTCCTCGCCCAATGCCAATATGCCATTAGCGGTTTCAAAGGCCAAATCTTGGATAAGTCTTGTCGCTATTCTCGTCTTTTCATACTTTACCATATTTGCTATATAATAACATCATCTCTAGTTAAAAGTCATAACTTACTAACCTCAACGAATCCCAAAACCTTTTGGGGGTAAATCTAACCATGTCTTCCTCTACTATTCTCTCCGTTTCTGACCAGGAAAAGCTCATCCAGAAACTGGGTATCTTTAAGATCCATGGAAGAGATAAGCGTGGCCGTAGGGTTCTTCGCATTATTGGCAAATCCTACCCTGGTAAAACTTTTTTCTTTTTTAAACTTGGTTTGGCACTTGAATTTGGATGGTTTTGGTTTACTGATTTTGTTGTTGTTTCTATGTTGATTAGCTCGGCTTGTGGGTAGTGAGGCTTTGAAGGAATATTTGGTGGAGAAAATATTCCCTGAATTGGAGGAGAAATCATTCTCGGTTGTGTACGTGCACACCGGTGTTCAGAGAAGCGAGAATTTCCCCGGAATCACTGCTCTCCGATCAGTCTACGAGGCTATTCCGATGAACGTCAGGAGTAATCTGGAGGCTGTCTATTTTGTACATCCAGGTCTACAAGCCAGACTCTTTCTTGCCACCTTTGGTCGTCTTCTTTTCAGTGGAGGGTAAGATAACAAAACTGAAGTCACCTTTATCTTAAAGAAACCAAAAACCATTCGCGAATCTCTACTTTACTCATCTTACCTTATATTCTGACAAAACTCTGTTTTTTGTTTCCTGTCTTGAACAGGTTGTACTCGAAGGTGAAGTACTTGAACAGGTTAGAGTTTTTATGGGATCATGTAAGGAGGAACGAGACAGAGATGCCGGAGTTTGTATATGAACATGACGATGAGTTAGAGTACCGTCCGATGACGACTGATTATGGGTTAGAAAGTGATCATCCAAGAGGGTATTGTGCATCTTCAGTGGACAATCCAGTTTCAATGTACTCAATGCGATGCATTGCGTAGGAATTTCTCTTGTCAGCTTGATGAGTTTCACAATGTATAAAAGAAAAACGGGGTGGAGATTCGAGAATAGGTTATATGGATTAGAGTATACCTTTGTCTTGTTCTGTGTAGGAGTTTCCTGGGAGTTTCGTGTCTGATTTAGTACAAACTACCAATTGTGCTTTTGGAATCTGAATTCAAAATCTCTGAATCATGAAAGATTGTATATATAACATTACAAATCCCAATTGTATGTAAAATCACAAATCCCAATCCTTTGAATCTGTTTAGAAACCTGAGTTGAAAACAGAAATTGGCTTATGCAAGACTCCATTCCCTGATCACACGTTACTAATTGAACCTTGGGACTCGAGGAAAGAGGATACTTCATTACAGTAAACTTTTACCTTACAAACAGTCAATATTTTTATTTTTATTTTTTAACTAAGAATTTTAAATAATAAATTAATAAATAAAATTTTTAGCAATTTTTAATTTAAATTTAAATTCTGAAATTAAATTTAATTCGAACTAATTAAACTAAATTAAAATTTATAATAAGTTAAATTTAATTAATCATATTCCTATTTAATAATTGAGTTCAATTTTCTTGTAAATAATATTTATATTACTTGTATTTTGTTATTAAAATATTCTTAAGATTACAAACAATAAAAAGAATTATGAAAATTTTAAAAATAAAAATTATTATAAAAATTTTTTAAAATGAGAAGAGAAGTAGAGAACTCCCTAATTTTTTTACTTTCTTATCCAAAATAACAAGACCATGCCTACAATTGCACAACTTAAAACTTAAAAATCCAGATAGATACAACATACACACCAGCGTCCAGGGAAGTCCCATGTCAGGAAGGATTTGGTGAAACCCATAGCGGTCTAGAATCTAAGCTGCGAGAAGAAGAAGGCAACGTCTCCAAACTCTCATCCTCCAACTTAAAAATGCCCACATCACGTTCCCCATAACAGCTGTTCTCAGAGTAATCATCTGTGTAATAGATTCGATCTCCCAAACATCCTGAGAAATCCGAAGCTTGTAAAGACAAAGAGCAGTTTTGCCCAATAAACAACATAGAATCACCCAAGTTCCTAACCCTCTCCCACTCTGATTCCCACCAATTTAGCCTAAACACCTCAAACCTTCTTGTTTTGTAGCCCAAATGCTCTGGAATCTCAGCTACATCATCCAAATCCATCTCCACATCGATGTATCTCGTAACAAGCAACAGTTCTTGTCCGGACCCGACCAAGTACTGCAAATCGCCGCCTAATTGCGGCGTCATAACGAGAAACGACACCGTAGGTGAATCACCGGACACGTCACACACGACTGCTTGTCCGAACTTGTTCACCGCATAAAACAACCCGTTAAAGTACACAACATCTTCGCTATAACCGGACGCAGTTTCCAGAATTGCCCATGACTGGTCTCCGTGTTTACAGTAAGCTAAATCGGAGGAGTGAAGAATTGCCATAGCCACGAAACGATTGCGTTTAGGGCTTGAAGATAACACCACTTTCTTAATGAACCAATCACGCATGTGCCTTAAACTCACCGTTTCAGGCCTTTCCCGGTCAATTAAACCTCTCACGGTCACGTACTCTCTCCCGACATTGGAGTAACTAAATGCGATGACGTTTGGGAAGGTTGAAACAGGAGGCAAATAAACCTTCTCGCGCGTGATGGGGTTCACGAGAACGATTGTGGGTGAATCGTCGAGGATCGTGAGCCAACCGTGAGAAGAACCGCAGAGGCGTTTGCCGTGAGAAGCTTCTGGAAGGTTCAGGAAGTGGAATTTGCCTGAGGAGAGATTGTAAAGGGCTCGGCGAGATGGGTTCGGTTGCCTTTGGGGAAACCTGAGCCATGGGAGCTGAGGCGGGAGGTGGTCGGGGCATTTGATGGTTGAGTGACGCCATGTACGGCACACGCTGCGGAGGTGGATATAATCGGCGTAGATTGTTAGGCGTTTGGCGATGGTTTCTACAATCTCCGGTGGGAGTTGCGTCCAGTCGACGTCCATTTTCGGTTGAACATTCTAAAGGAGAAGAGCTAATAGTTATAACCAAGAATGGTCAATTGTTCAATTCAATCTGAGCCGTCCGATTGATTTGTGGTCAACGAGTTCTAGGAATGCATGAGTCCTGGGATGGTATAATCTTTTGCTTTATCTTGTAATGATTAAAAATGCTACCCAATTGTGAATTTAAAATTATCCTTATTTATAAGGATTTATTTTTTCTTCCCAGGTTAAGCTTTCCTTAGGACTTGTTTAATTGGCATGAATTTTTATTCGGGAAAGTATTTTTTTTCTTAAAATTTATATTATTATGTTTGTTCATTTTTTTAATAATTAAGAAAGTAAAAATTTACCCAATTTAAAAAAATAGTAACATTTTGCTTGGATTCTAAATCCTATCACCCTCTTAGTATTTAGATTACTTTCCTCGTAAATTTACTCAAAAGAATACGCTAACCAATTTAACCTTTCTTTCTCTCTCAACTCTACGACAACTCTTTTATATTAATCAGAAATAATAATAATAATAATAATAAATGTAATTAATACAATTAATAAAATTAACAATAATAATAAGTAGAAAATTAATAATAATAATAATAATAATAATTTAATAAGAATAATAACATCAATAATAATAATAATAATAATAAATATAACTGATAAAATTAATAAAATTAATAATAATAAATTAATAATTAGTAGAAAATTAACAATTATTATTATCATTATTAATACGAATAGTAAAATTAATAAGAATAATAAAACTATTAATAATAATTAACTATAATAATATGTATAAAAATAATAGTATTAATATTAATAATAAATTTAATTGGTAAAATAATAAATTTACTAATAATAAAATTAATAATAAGTAGAAAATTAATAATAATAATTAATATATTAAGAATAATAAAATTAATAAGAATAACAAATTTAATAAAAATGCACTATTTGTAATTTTATTTCCAATGTTAAAAAAATTGATATTTAATTTGAATTTTAAGATTTATCTTTATACTCACTTAAAGTTTTTCAGTATTTTTCAGTACTATATTTATGATATAACAGTATTATATAATTAGAATATCATGATTGAAAAAAAATTAACATTTAATAATATAACTTGTATTATAAATTAATATTATTTAACGATTTTAATTTTTATTCGGTTTGTAGGGATATAAATGAAAACATAAATCAAAATTAAACTACATTCTATAAAATATTATTACATATCAAATACTATAATAAGAATCCATTTAACTTTTCAATTAAAATTTTTATAAGTATCCAAATATATAAATATCTTTAACTTTTATAAATTTATTTTTAAAAAAATCAAATTCCAAATCTACTACACTTTCTTAACAATCAAACGAGGCCTTATAGTCATGTATTTATTAATTGACCTCACGAGTGTTGATACAGTAATGGAACTTCGTTGTAGTTAAATTCAGGAAGGACTTTGCTTATATGAAAGGAAGTCCAAAAAAGCTCCGAGCAAGTTGTGAAACAGAGACAAGTTCTTTTCTGGGTTTAACCGCTTCAAGAATCTAACAATGGCGAATTTCTCCGATAACCGATTCTTTAGCATTCCACTACCTAAGTCTTTTTATTGAAACAACATAAAACACAATTTGTTACCTCTTCAGACACATGGAAAACGTATAGACATAGGAGGAACATCGAACAATGGTTGGCATATGATGCTTGAAGAGACTTCGGAGATCACTCTTTTGAACATTAACAGGAGTCAAAATTCAACTTCCAGAAATCTCAGAACAGAACTCCTTCACCCGATCGAAAGTGCAGAATGAGAAAAAGCTGTACTATCTTCACAACCGGACACCGACACGGACGACTGGACTGCTATGGTTATTTACGGAGACTCGAAAGAATTGGCATACTATAAAGCAGGTGGTGAAACATGGACTTTACTACAAGAAGCTGGAACAATGTACGATGATGTTGTGTTCCATGAAGGAAAGTTCTTTGCTGTTGATGAGTTTGGGAAAGAGGTATTCTGTGAGGCGAAATCCTGGCATACTGTAACTTTAGTGACAAAAAGATGGTTCTTTTGGGGACAAAAATTGTATATTGCGACCATGGAAGAGAAATTTTGTTTTGTTGTCCGATGTATTGGAGATAGGTACGATTTCGACAGGGAAACCCGTGATTTTAAGGTATTTATGTTGGTTCATAAGCATAAAGGCGAATCAATAGGACACTTGAAAAACTGGGTGATACTTGCAGGACGTTACCACTGTGTAGCTCTACCACCTTACAGCATTAGTGGATTGAAGGAAAATTGCATCTACCTCGAGGATGATTACCTTCACAACTTGAAAGGCAGTGTTCTTCGTGACGAGGATGGTTTTCGTTGCTTTAGCTTGAAAGATGACACCATCGACGAATTGCAGGATCCTCCATATGCCCTGCTATATGCTTGGCAACGTAAAATAGTTATGTTGAAACAAGTTCTATCTTTCCCTTTCCCTTGCCTTTTCTCAGGTAGTCAGGTACCTGACAATGAAAATAAGGTTTATTTGATTGGATTTGATACTAGTTCTGCTAATAGTTGTACGCTTAGCAGAAAAACATTTCAGATATTGGTAATTGCCAAGTCGAATTCAGCTCGTAATAGTTCAAGGATGTACAAAGTTTGACAATCTAATCAGAACAACAACACGGGGTCAATATTACCACAACCATTGTTTACGAGATCGTCTTCTCGTTGGTGCCAGCAATTTCTAACCCATTCCGTATCTTGACTACTCCTTAGGAGCAAATCAGGATAGTTTCGATGATTAAGAGAGTGCAACCACAGGCAACTACTCCTTCATTATGTTCTGTTGAAGCACTGTGAGAGTATATATGGTTTATCTTGAATTCCTCTGCCTCTTCTGCATAGTCTTTCATTGAAAGTTCTTCACGAGTATACTTCCATTTTTATTATATGATGCAAAAAGGCACTCATCCAAGTACAGTCCGACCAATGGAGCAGTAGGCACATTGTTGACGTCCCTACAAGTTTATAAACCACAAAGATTAAGATTAGACTAACAAATTTTGACCACAGAACGTTAGGTATTGAA
>JANQBM010000006.1:726636-742494 GCA_025594535.1 Erythroxylum domingense | reverse complement strand
AAATTAAAAATTTAAACAAATGAATTTTTATTAAATTTAAAAATAAAAATAAAAAATGGAAACAACTCCTGGAGCAACCAGAAGCAAGAAAAGATTTTGGGTCAAGACCAAAGCAGGACAGCACAAAACGACGATACTCACTTAACGCATATCGGTAATAATGGAAGTCACTAGCACTACACTACAAAGTATCACATACATGACTTGCATGAGACATATGTGCATTAACATGAAAAAGTGACAGTGAGTGAGCACATGAAAGTCAAGCTGGAAAGGTGCTTCCTTCTTCTCTTCTCTCTATCACCATCATAACCAAAACCCATCCGTCGTCATCGCGATCATCATTTGTTCTTTGAAACTTCAACAAATAGACATCTTCTCCACATATCCGTGCCTCATCTCTCACCAATAACGACACATGACATGTTTGTTCTCGATACAATCTTTTTAGGGAGTGTTTGGTTGATATGGACCATGGAAGGGTTTAACGGGTATGGAACGAAAAATAAAATATTGATTATATATTATTATTATTATAGGGATAATATTACAATATCCAAATCTCAGCTATTGTTTTATATCTTTAAGTATTAGAGTAATGTCAATCATTCTTGAGTGATACTTCCTTTATTTTTTTAAAAATATTTTTTATAATTAACTAATTAAAATAATATTACATTTTTAGTAATTAAATATATTAAAATTTGATGTAGAATAAAAATTTAACAAATTTTTATTTTTTAATATTTTTAACAAACCAACTACTATTAATAATAATAATCATAATCATCATCATCATTTATTCGTTCTAACATACCATTATAATTATCATGATTATATTCATTCCCATTTATTTGTGTTTGTGTTTGTTTTTGTGCCTGTTTTTGTTGTCTGTGTTTGTTTGTTTGTGCATGATTGTTTGTTGTTATTTGTTCTGCTTTTACTTTAACCGGGATCTATAAAGAAACAGTTTTTGTATCTCTTTGAGAGATACGGATATGACTGCGTACATTTTACCTTCTTCATATTCTGCTTAGGCGAAAATTTGGATATGTTTGATTTGGTTTTGTTTCATTCTCATTCATTTCTTCATTACTCAGTTTGAACCAAATGCCCCCTTAGACAAATATACATATAGATATTTTAGGCATTTTATTATCATGGACATGGATACTGAGAATAATTAATGGTTTCAATTCTATCGAGTTAATTGAAAATTTTTGAATTATTCATTTTTATCTGATTTTTAAATTCTAAATTTAATTTATTTTAATAATTTTTGATATTAAAATTTTGTTAATTAATCAATTAATTTTTATTAATTGATAAGTTTTTGTAAACTAATATTAATTAATTAATATTTTTATCTAACAATCTCTTTTTTAATTAAATACCTAATTCTTCAATTGATAAATATAATACCTTTTAATTATATTTCAGATTTTTTCATTTTATTAAATTTTTAAATCAATTTTATGATAATTTAATATCAATTAAAATTTTGAGGTAAAAGTAAAATAAATATTTTTTTGTTTTTAGGTATCATTTCTCTACCTTGTACCTACCCTACAACATAATCAAGCTCACATCTCTGTGTTCTACGTGACTTTAAAAGGACAAGGTCACGGTATGTCGCTCATTGACAATATAACCTTATGGATAAGAAAAAGGAAAGGCCAACTTTATAAAATAATTTCCACAGTTTGGCTTTCTTTATCTCTAGGCAAAAGTGTCTCGTCATTTCTATAAATATTGCAATTCTTTTATCATTTGATAATCTAATTCATATTTAGTGTTTCGATACCTTTCAATATAGTATTTATCGAAAATATTAAAAATGTTCACCGACTAAAAAAATTAAAGTCGGATAATTTTGGGAAATATGATATCATCGTTTTTCGAAGTCTCTATTGGGTTTAATGTAACTAAATATTTTTTATAATTTACAAATTAATTGAATACATCTTTTTAGGAATGTTAATGGATCAGAAGAATAGCCCAGCCAAGCTCAACTTTGAGTTGGGTAGCCCATGACTCGACGAGATTGGGCTGGTCGAGGGCAGGTCAAACTAATTCAACTCACCTTATATATTTAAAAAAATGTCAAAAATAACGACAATTTTAAAGTTACGATCAAATTACAAGCCGGGCTCGACCTATGACCCGATTAACCCGAGCTGAAATTAAATTGGGCCAAAATTAAATCAAGAAATTTAAATTTTCGCAAATATAATTTAAGATAAATTAAACCTTTTCTATGTTAATTTAACAGACTACCTATTACAACATAGTTTTATTTTATTAAATTCAAAATTCAAAATTGTAACGACAAGTGTACAATTGACTATTCATATCAATTGTAATAATTAACGCTCAAATCTTTCTTATTTATGACAAAATCAATAGCATAAGGTTTTTTTATCTTAAATTTTATGTTTCAGTTATCCAGTTGTAATTTTATTCTATTAAATTTTACCTATATATTTATATAAAGGTCCATATAAATATATAGATAAAATCTAATAAAACATGAAAAAAATTGGTAAACAAATCTGATCCCAAATTTTTCATCAATACACAAGTCGTATACATGATTGAATAGTACAATTGAAAATCATTATTGCATGAGATACCGCATGCATAAAAAGTGAGAATGGGACTGAAGGATTATTTAAGAGCCTCTTAAGCCTTAATCATTGATGGCTGGCAGCACAAATGAGATTGTTTTAATTTAATAAAAAAAGGTAGGCCCTCTCGTATTTAAAAGATTGAGTGTTGGAGTAGAGATGTAAAAAAAGGCATGACCTAGTTTGATTTTAGCTTGGGTTAATTGAATCACGGGTAGATTACGAATTGATTATGATTAACTCGACCGCTATTTCTAAAATAAAACGATGTTATTCTAAAAGTTTTTCTTAAAAAATGGCGGGTCAAGTTGGTCGACCCAATTTATTGACATTTTTAAGTTTAAGAATGAAGTCTAGGTTAATCTATTGATACCGATTTTTTCATATTTATAATTTTATCTAATTATGTAATTTGTGAATTATATAAACTATTTTGTATATTCTATTCTTATTCACTCAAAAAATTTTACTTATACATTTGAAAAAATCAATATTGATCTTATTGTTATAAAAAAATGGTTGATTATATCAGATTTTGATAATTTAAATATTTATTACTTCAATTTTTAATTATTATTTACCTATTTAAAATTATATTTTTATATTACTCATACTCTTCAATATCAATTTTTAGTAAAAATTGTGTAAAATACCAAAATAGCTATGGTGATATTTGTTTGATTTATTTATTTACTTGTTTTTTGTTTGTGAATTTATTTATTTATTACATCTTTTATTTTTATTATTTATCTCGTTTTATATTTATTGTATGATTTATTTTATTATTTATTTAATATTTTCATGTATACGCTTTTATTTATTTTTATTATATTAGTATTATTATCTTTATGTTCTTTTATTTTTGTTTTATTTTTAATTATTATTATTTTATTATTTTAATATTATATACTTTTTTCTTTTAATTTCTTGTTTTGTATAAGTTTATCGAAAATAGTCTCTCTATCTGTTAGAGATAAAGTTGAGTATTACTGGATCTTCCCAAACTCTAAATATCATAGAAATTTTTGCTGAATTGTTTTTGTCGTCTTAAATAGAGGACGGATTATTCAAAAAAAATACAATTTTAATAAAGTAAATAATAATTTTAAAATGTGAAAAGAAGCTGAAATCACATAAGTGAGTTCGTTTAATTTATCATGTAAATAAAACTTTATTAGTCAAAAAATTATTAAATGATAGAATCAATAGGTTGACATTAATGGTTAGTGACTTAAAAAGTGATTAGGATTACAACTTGCACCAATTAGCACCGGTGTCATTCATTTCACGTGGTTGACAAAACTTACTTTTGTCATCAATCAACATTTTGTCTGCCACTCTTTTTTGTAGAGGATTTATTTTGTCAAGGGTCACTTGGTTCCCCACAAATACAATACCAAGAAGATCATCATTCTTCTAGCTCATGCCAATATTAATTGCCTCTATCTGGTGATAACTTCATGTGAAAAGAAAAGGTCTAAACCATTCTTCCTCAAGTTTCTCTAATTGGCACGTTTGCTTTTGGCCTCAATTGGGGATGATTATGAGTTCTTAGCTTTTGGACTTTGGAGGAAGTATTTGGATTTTGAGTAGAAAAAGTTCATTCAGCTTTAAATTTTATTAATTATTTCGTTTTAATTACATGAACAGCTTCTTTGCAAGGATGTAGGCTTATAATTTGGAGGAGTGGTGACGATTGACAACCTGCTGAAATGATAAGTATTTGTGTATTTGGGACTGCTATTTTGGTAACTGGTGAAACGTGAAAATAGATATTTGGCAAGTGCGGTTGTGGTTGCTGAAAAGAGATAAAATGATTAAAAAGTCCATTGATTTAATAAACTGTTAATTGTTGTATAAATAATTAAAAAATATATTATTAATCATATAAATTTAAAATTATAAATAATAAAATATTAAGTTCAAATAAGAAAAATATAAATAAAATAAATTTAGTAGATAAAATATTTGATAAAAAATATATTATTAGTCATCTAAATTTAAAATTATAAATAATAAAATATTAAATTAAAATAAGGAACACAGAGAAGAGGATAAGGAACCCAGAGAGGACGAGGACGAGAATTTGCTTTCTATTAATTGAGGGTATAATAAAAAATAATAATTATCAGAAGGTTATTAATAGAAAATAGAATTTCTATCGCAAAAGTACTTTCCTACTGCAACCTTTTTTCTACTTATCGATTTCTGTGATAATACCGCATTTTCCTCCAATCTTTGATTATTCGCTCGCAAATTCAAACATGTGACTGTGTTTGGAAATTGTGGTAGATAAGTACTTATCCCTACTGTACCGCAAATTTAAACACAGCCATAAACATCATCTAAACACAGCCATAAACAAAATGATGTATACATTATAACTCTTCCTATACTTTCACAAAGTGAGAAACCTCGTGAACTGAATATGTTGACTTAATTTTATTTGAAAACTTTAATTAATGTTAGTTAAAGAAAATTTTTTATATCATTCACTTTTAATTGTATGTTTTACCTTTCACAGCATAGAATTTCCATTTATAAAGATATTATTAAATTTTTTAAACAATGTTCAACAATTAAATTTAGAATGTACTAATCAAAGAGTTGAAATGGAAAATCACATTATGTCGAAGAATTGAATAACTATAGAGGCGAAATTTATTTTTAAGCTTAATAGTGGTTGTATCATGAGACTTTATTAATTATTAAAATAAAAAATATAATTTAGTTCGCTGTTAAATAAATAACTTTTTATTTAAAACGAATTAATAATATATCAAAATTTTTATAATTTGATATTTTTATTTTAAAAATAATCATTCATTCTTTTTTTTAAGTAATCATTTATTCTTTATATTATTGTTTAATTGTCATACAAACTTTTTTATCGTATTTTATTATCTATTATTATGAAAAATTTAACAAAATATAACAAATATAATAACTAAACAATTTGTAAAGAAGTACATGATATTTTTCAAAATATAAAAATTGAAACAAAAAAGATTAAAATACATAAAATTCAGTCTAATTAACTTAAAAATTAAAAATTTATTGTTTATATAATATTGTCGATTGTGGGTACGTATCTACCCATCACTCGACTTTAAACCTTCTCCTTTCCATAACTACGTTCTTGCCCTTGGAAAGTTTTGCAAGCACAAGTCAACCAGCAGGTGCAGCACAATCTTATGAATTAAATCTTCACATTCCAAGTTGTTTAAGCTACTTTGTTGAATTGAATATGCAAAACTTAGACTAGGTGACCAACTCCGAAAGAAGAACTCCGCACTGCCAGAGCAAAAGGATGATGATACTCGATAGCGTTTCTGTCCCTTTGACCACCACCAATAAGCATGATTGGCATTTTCTTTTGGCATAAAGCAGAAAATTCCAATGCCAATGGTTACAACTTTTTGAAGCCTCAGTAGTCAGTAACGTGGGAGAGCTGATCGCTTGAGCCTCTCATGGTTCACCAATCATGAAAAGATAGTGGATTCTCCATGCATCGAGCTGTGCACAAACAGGCAAAACTCTACTCTACTACAAGTAGGTACCTGTCATGCCAACATTGCTCTTCGAATTTCATCTTTCTTATGGATCAAAACTTACTTTTCAGATAAGGAACTGTACCTTATAATTGAACTTTTGTCCATCTTATACAATGGTTGGGAATGACAAAGTTTCATACTTGGTCTTTTAGTGATACCGAATTCAAGTAGCTAATTGGGCAATCAAAAATAAGCTGAACTTGTTCTTTAGTAGTGATCGAAATAGTGTTTATAGTTGACACTTTTTTTTATGTGTTGGAGGTTGTAAATTTGAAGGCGAAAATTGCATTTTAAATATTAAGATTTATAATAAAATATAATTTAAATTCTAATGTTTTAAAGCATTTTTAGGGATGGCAAAAATAACCCGATCTAGCCTATGGTTCTCTAATTTTTTTAAAACGACATCGTTTTAAATTTCTTTTACTTAAAAAAATAAATGGCAGGTTAAGCCGAGTCGGGCTCTCGTGGCCAGGCGAGCCATATCCTGAACCACAGGGTATTCAGCCTACGGGCTGACCCATGCCACCATGGCTAAAGGTGGCCCAGGCCATTGACATGCCTAAGCGTTCAAACTAAATTCAACATTTTCGAAATATTCAAAATAAATTTCAAATAGATGGAAGATTAAAACGAGATTAACTTTCTATTAATTAAATGTCACGTCAATACTAGCTTGATATTATTTTTTATATTTTCAAATAAAAATATCTTCCATTATCATGTAATTAGTTTTTAAAATGACTAGAAAATGGACTCTATCATTTTCAAAAAAAATTTAAAATGTATCCTATTATTATATGACAAGTGAGACTCATCGTCAGATAATTATAAACTAAATCTCACTTGCTAAGTAACAATGAGATCTTTTTATTTTTTTGAAAAAATAACGTCACGTTAGTATTAATATGATATTTAATTAACAGGAAATTAACTTCGTTAATTTTTTTACTCACTTAAAGTTTGTATTGAACGCTTTGAAAACGTTGACTTGTAATTTGAGTGTTTCAAAACGTTGTATTATGTTATAAACATTGATATTTAAAATATACTTTGAGCCTAAATTTGAATCCCACTTCAATAATCACTTAAATTAAGCTTAAATTTATTAATTTGTTAAATAATTTATATAAAATATATAATTAATTAATAGTTGATTATAAATTATGAGTTCAAAATTTTTGGTTTTGCTTTAAACGCTTGAGTGATTACTTAAATTGAGAATAACATTTAATTTTAAATTATTAATTTATTTAAAATATAAAATTTATAAAATATTAATAAATACCTAAAAATATATCTCATATGAGGAGGATTTTCTGATGTTATGCGTACCTGCACACCATGAAAAGTTCATTAATTACTAGCTACAGCTGCAATCTACTGTCCCCACTAATGCACCATTGACATTGTCTAAACTTCCTGAAAAGAAGACAAAAGTCTCACAGATAGGAATAAAAGTTGACTCTTCAAGTTGCACGAAGTAAAGGGAACAAAGCGTATGAACTTTTACAAAAGCTTAGATTTAAAAATTGTAAGGGATAAAAGAGTTTTCAGCGCTCTCATGTCAACGTTTGGATAGTCCCCTTGTTTCTATAACCTATAAAATTGGAAATATTTAACTAATATAAGACTAAAAGTTAAACATAGATGATGTAAATGGTTAAATACTCATATCTTTTAATTAGAGGTTTCTTAAGTTCGAATTTTGAGAATGAAAAAATTTATTTGGCCAATGTTTTACTTCTTACAAGTTGACATAGTGTGAGCAGAGATTAAGGCTTGATTTGGAGAAGTAGTGGCGATTGATAACCTGCTAAAATGATCAATAAATACTTATGTGTTTAGAATTACTATTTTAGTAACTACTGAGACGTGAAAATAGGTATTTGGCAAGTGCAGTTACTAAAAAGAAATAAAATGACTAGAAAGTTCATTGATTTAATAAACTATTAATTGTTGTATAAATAATTAAAAATATATTATTAATCATATAAATTTAAAATTATAAATGATAAAATAAGAATATAAATAAAATAAATTTATTAAATAAAATATTTAATAAAAATATATTATTAATAATATAATTTTAAATTTATAAATAATCAAATGCTAACTTAAAATAAGAAAAATATAAATAAAATAAATATAGTAAATAAAATATTTCATAAAAAAATTATTAGTCATATAAGTTTAAAATTATAAATAATAAAATGTTAAATTAAAATAAAAAAATATAAATAAAATAAATTTAGCAAATAAAATATTTCATCAAATATATTATTAATCATATAAATTTAAATTATAAATAAAAAATATTAAATTAAAGTAAGAAGAAAACGTTACATTGGACTCGCTTTCTATTAGTTAAGGGTATAGTGAAAAATAATAATTATCAAAAGGTTATTAATGGAAAGTAAAATTTCTACCGTATAAGTACTTTTCTACCACAACCCTCTTTCTACTTATAGATTTCTGGGGTGGAATCGTAGTTTTCTTCAACCTCCGGTTGTTCACTACAAATCCAAACATGTAATTGCGTTTGAGCACTGTGGTGGATAAATATTTATCTTTACCGCACTACAAATCCAAACGTAGCCTAAGTTAAGTGTAAATAGCTTAAAGGTGGCTTTCTATAGTTAAGGCTCTCCTAGGATACATCGAGGACTAACCCAAAATCTGAAATAAGACTACTGTTCTTGTTTTGAAGTTCTTAGCCAAATCATTTTTTAAAGATTAATTTAACTGTATATACAGTTCCAATTCAAATTATAAAAATCTTGAATGTTTTAATTTTTAATTTTTCAGTTTAATTTTTTAAAATATTTTTTAAAAAATTAATTAATTTATTATTTAAACGGTTAATTTAATGAATTCATAAGTTTTGATAAACAAAATTAATTAATTAATTTTTATTTAACAATCTCCTATTTTAATTAAATTTTAAATTTTTCGATAGGTAATAATAATTACATTCAATCATATTTCAAATTTTTTAATTTATTTTGTGATGATCAAATACCGATTGAACCTTTTAAATCTTAAACTTTTTTTATTGGTTTAATTTTATTTTAAAGTTTTTTTATGTAGACCATCGGTATCCGGCACCACGTGGACAACTGACTATTTCAGATTCGAGCAGAACAGGACCCTTTATAGGCGACAAAACTCTTTTTTATGAGTTTTAAAGTGACTCTATTTTCAAGATTTTAATTCGAAGCCTTAGGTTAAGAATAAATGAGCCTCTGGTTTTAAAATATTGATTTTAACGTAAATATAACTATTTCATCGTCGAACTAAATTTTAACTTTATCTTATTGTTTCCTATCATTAATCATATCAGCACTAATGTACCGAATTTCATCAGAACTTTAAAATTAAATATGTTTGGTAAAAATAGTACTAAAATGAGTGACCTCTTGAGAAGTGCACCCCTGACTCAAAAAGATTTGTACTATTCTTAGAATTCTGTTTTGTTTATTTAGTTTCTGTCAATCTTTACCTTAAGTTGCATGCCTACCGAATAGAAGACCAGAGTGACACAACTTGGTATGAATTGGACATTTGACCTTGGTAAGAACCTAGTTTTAGGTTCATACAACGAGACCCTCAGAAAAAGGTTTCGTGGGTGTTATTACATTTACATATTACACCAGTAGCCTGGCATTATATTGGTGACTAGCATTTATGCTCATTACCAGATTTACTATTCTCGAAAATTTGACTGTCCAATGATTAATCATGGCTCTGACACGAACCCCACTGCTCTGTTCCCTGTATCTGAAAGAGAGACGAAGTAGGAGAGAATAGTGGGTATCTAAAGTCGATATCGGCCCTCTGCAACTTCTACGCGAGTGAGTATGGATATCTGATACGTTTCCAACTTTTCAAAATCTTAAGGAAAGTAAATGGGTATGGTGGAGGGTAGATTTGGAGCAATAAATGTCTGGAATATGTGGGACGGATGTAGTTGGTACGCACGTTTATGTAATAAGTATTGCCGTGGAAGTTCGTCCTTTAACATAAAATACTGATAAGAGATGACTTTGAATATTCCAGGATGGCATAACATAGCACTGCAATAGAAACAGTCACGGGGGAATATATAAAGTTTGCCCAAAAGTGCAATTTCGTATATAAAGTGAATAATTTTTTGAGTTTTTTTAATTCTATATCTGAACTTTTAAAAATTTTACTTTAACAATTTAATCCAAAATGTTAGTTTTTAATAATGTGACTAATAAATAGGCATCTACTAAGTAACATTTTGACTTAATTTATATAAATTTTAAAATATTGGTGACTAAATTAAAAATTTTAAAAAGTTTAGTACTAAATTGAAAAAATCTAAAAATGATATTAGAAATAATAATTAAATTTTACTTATATATTTTAAAATATTAAAACGTAAATTAATTGTTATGTAAAGAATTTGTTTTTATTTGAGTAAGTTAAAATTAAATTAGATAATTATGATTTTATATCAATCAAGTTGACGAACTAATTATTAAAAAGCAAAAATAATCCATTTTAGATAGGAATTAAAATAATATCAATATTGTTTTAAAGTATAAAAATGAATTATTTAAATGTTTTTAAAAAATTAAAGTACGTTTTAAACCTTTAACTAGATAGTCTTATATTAGTTTAGAGATGTGGGAGTGACGAGAGTGACGTATCAATCTAACAAGCCATCGACAAAACGGAAGGTTTTACTTTTTTGTCATCTCTTTGCCCTTTCTGTTCGCTTGTTCTGTGTAATCCAGAGATAAGATAAGAGATACGCGTGAACATTTTAGAGAGTTTTAAAAATAATTTTATCTTTAATTAATATAAAAATTATTCTTGAAAAAACTACAAGAAATTTTTTTAAAAATTAATTAAAAAACCATTTGACAAATATTTAAATAAATAATTTTGTGAAATATAAAAAATAAAATTAAACTCAAAATAAAAATAAATAGCCTTTTTTGTAAAATATAAAGAAAAAATTGTGTAGAATTGATGACTTTTTTTTTTTAGTCAAAGACTATGTTTAATTGGGGTTTATTAATGAAATAAAATATAATGTAATATTATTTTATCAATTAGGTGGAGGGTAATAGAATGAGATGAAAAATTAGGATTTCATATTATATTTCATTATATCATAAACAGTAAAAATAAAAAACCTTCGATCTGAATAGTTTATGATGAAATGTAAAATAATAAACCACTTTATACTATATTACATTATAAATCATTCCATCATTCCCAAACAATAATTTTTTAATATTACATCAATTTAAATTTCATTCTATTATAAACTATTCAATTCAATTATATTGCATTTCATTTCATTAAAAATCTTACGTTTAATCAAGCATACCTTAAGGGCCTGTTTGGTCATACATTAATTAATGGAACGAAATATAATGTAATAGAACGGAATGATTTATAATAGAATAAAATGTAATATAGTGAAAAGTTGTCTGGGATAGATGGAAGGGTTCATAATGTAATGTAGTGATATGTTGTTTGGAAGATAGGTGGAATGAAATGTAATGTATAATAAATGATTATTATATCTCTTATATTAAAGTGGTTGTTGCCGAAAGTTTATATTATATTAAAAATTTTCGTAATAATTGATATTACGAAAAATTATCGAGGGTATGTTAGATAGTATATATTTATTAGTTTACGTTTCATCTTAAACCTTCGAATCGAATATTTCTTATTTTCACTATTTATGATGAAATAAAACGTAACATAAAACTCTTCATTTTTACCTATTTCATCCCATTTTATTATAAAATTTCCTTTCAAACGATAAAAATGTTACATTACATTCTGTTCTATTATGAAATTCTTGACAAAAAAGAGCCTGAGTGAGGGGACTTGATCCTGTTACATAAATAAATAGTTGGGATAAAATGACATAAAATTAGAGCAGGGAAAGTGACACAGAAGATTTTATTTGTTGAGCAAGGAAAGATAGAAGTTTGCCTTACAAGTTTAAAAGAAAATAAATAAATAAGTAAAAAAATAAAACAAATAAATAAATCTAATGACAATAGAAAGTATGGGATAAAAAAAAGTAAGGGTTAGTGACATGACATGATGAGATAAGATTGAGATTGACCCATGTTATTACCTTTTAATCGTATTCATTTAACTTAGGTCAAAATAACATGTTTGAATATTTCCATACTTATCGTGGACTTGTGAGGAAGAGGAATGTACCTAGGATTCCTCACCTCACAACATTTAGTGCTTTAATCGTAGGACCCATCAAAGTAGAGGTTGGCTCCTTTATAAGTCACCCTTAGTGGATCATCACACTTTTCTTTTCTAATTTTGGATGATATTTTGAATAAACAATACAATAAAAAATAAAAAAATAAAATTTAAAATATAAATTTAAAATAAAAGATATTAACCTACACGTCTCACCATGCCCCATTCACATTCCTAGCTACAACTAGTCATGTGTAATCCTATAAATATTAAATAAAATTTAAAATTCATCTATTTTATAAATCAATTGTAATTATTATTCTTTAAATATATATTATCTAAATTATTAAAAAATACAATAATTTATAAATTATAGTAAAGAATCTATTTAATAAATTTATAATTTATATTTAGTTAGAACAGATGGAAATTACTTGTCATTCAATAAATTATAGAAAAATCTTTAATATGCAAAATTTTCTTATGATTTTTAATTTTTAAAAATTATTTTATTATATTTCAATTAAATAATAATAATGAAATATACTCATTGTAAATATTACAATTAAATATTATTTATATAATAATTTCTTATATTTAAAAACATTTTAATAAATAAATAATTTTATATACTACATGAAAAGTCTATATGTTATCCTTACTTTGTTAAAATTCTCTTCTTTTGTCATTATTAGGCTAAGGAAAAAATTAACAGACCAAATTGACTTACTAAGCCTAACTAGCTTGTGGGATAAAAGGGGTTGTGTTGTGTGCTCTTTTCGTCAGAAACGAGGAGGTGCAAAAGGGTACATGAAATGGAAGAAAGGAGTTAGTCGTAAAAGGATAGGGTTTGGTCTGCTATGGTCTGGCTTTTTCATTACTATTAACGAGGAGAAGTGAAAGAATAAACATGATGAGAGGTTTGATCCTTCAAAAAATATGCCCTGTCTCTCTTTCTAGTCTCTTTTCACTCACTCTTTCCCTAACCATCCCTTTCAATTAATTACACCCACCACCTCTCTCTCTCATATTTACTCTTTCCACCATCTTCAATCTTAAATAGACCCTATCTTCCTCCATCTTCGTTGTGCATTGCTTTAGTTGCTAAACCTTCTTTTCACTTGGTACGATCCAGGACTGTCCGTTTCTCATATGGGTTTTGCAAAGGGTTTCTCACAGAGTTTATTGGCATTCTGTCCACCTCCCAATCATCAAACTCTTCTTTCTCAATTCATTTTGGAGGTGGATATACTGCCAACTGAGCTCTGTTGGTCTCTCTCTTTGTAAAACCCTCGTGATGTACCATACTGCTCGTTCTTTCTTCTGTTTAAAGAGATGTTATCATCAAGGTAAAGGCTATAAAGAAACCTGCACACCCCCATGATTCTATATCTTGTTTCTAGTAAAAGTTTCTACCCTTATTCCCCATCTTAATGATGAGACTAACTTTACTGTCTGAACTTTTCTGAGTAGGGAAAAGAAAGATGGAAAATTTTGAAAGTTTCTTCTTTTCTTGTTTATATGTCAGGTTTCCTGCAAAAATCAGCTTACTGTTATAGTTCACGGCTTAATTTCAGTTTTTCTGATCCTTTTTGGCCTTCCAAACCTTAAAACTTAGTCCATGTGTATGTATGAAGAGGAAAGTAAGATCTTAGTAAGCCATAACTGATCATTAAGCAGAAGGAACTGGTTTGTTCGTGAACTTGTATGGAATGAAACAGATTTAGGGTTTCACGAGTTCTACTTTGTATGCCCTTTAAATCTTATGACAAATCTTGTACTTGACGATGATGAAACTATTCAGTTCTCGCTATGGATTGGCTTTAGATGTGAATTGCAGGCTGTGAATCTATATTGGGTATAATCATATACTCTCATATCACAATCAAAAGTTGGAGATTTCAAATGTTCATGGTTTCATGCATGTGATAAATCATACATCCAGTTATGTTTCTGCCCTTTTTTTAACTAGAGGGCAAGCTTGGTTTTGTCCGGACACTATTACTTAATACGTTTTTTCTCTACTCTTGCTAACTACATACGTAGGCTCATGATTGAAACACTGACAAATGCCTTTACAAGTGACGGGAAAGAACAATAGCACACACCGCTCTCCCTGTTTTTAATGCGTTGGGGTCACATCCAATCTTGGCCGCCTGTGGGTGCTTGTGTCCATGTCGTGGCCTTATCATAAATTCACGGTCAGAAGTTTTGGTTGGTTGTTCGAAGATGGCACAGGTTCGCTAGGAGTCGGAGAGGTTAGGTTTGTTGCTTGTGTCAGACAGACCTCAATGGTTTGTACTAACAAAGTTGCTTTTTCTATGTTTTGTAGTTGAAAGTAGGGTTGGAAACTTGGAATTTCGACCCTTACCCTACTTGAGTTAATTAGATTTGGATTTAGTTTAAGTAGATTTGATTCGGATTTATGAGGGTTGGTCGGTCCAAGTTAAAACTTGATTGTGTTAGAGTTTGACTATTTAATTTGAACAAATTAACTTTAAATCCAATTTGTCTTTGCAATTATATATGTTGTAATCGAAATTAGGGTTGGAATTTTGATACAATCTGAAGTTTAATGTTCGAATTCAATTGAACTTTTAATGGAATTATCATTGCAATTATCTATTGTGGTTGAAAGTAGGGTTGGAATTCTGACCCTTACAAACAAAGTTTAATGCTTGAAGTTCAAGTTGATTGGGATTAAGAAAAAGGATGGCTTAGGGTAAAACAATCATTAAAAGATTGAACCAACAAACAAAAAATCTTAAATAGACTAATATTTTAATCCGATTTTTGACTTTTAAGATTTATTTTAATAATTTTTTATATATTAATAATTTAATTAATTTTAATTAATTAATAATTTTTAATAAATTAAAATAAATAAATAAATTTTTATTTAATAATATAATTTGAATTTAAATTATTTTATATTTTATATTTTATTCAAATTTAATTAATTTTTGGTCATATGTTCAATTTTTAAAATTGGGTTAAAATGAAATTTCTTTTACCCCATAATCATTTTCTTCTTGACTTCAACATTAATGGCTGAAGATGAGAGAACCAAATCCAATGCAACTTTAAAGATTTGATCACCCAAGAATGACTTTGGTCACTACTCAATTAAATGGAAACAATTATCTATCGTAGAGTAGAGTTATGAAAATAACGTTGCGAGCTAAGCTAAAACTTAGCTTTATCAACGGAAGATATGAGAAGCCATATAATGAATTGCCAAATTTTGAGCATTGGTGCAAAGTGGACTACTTGGTGACTTTGTGGATCTTGAATTCAATTTCAAAAGATTGTTAAAGCGTGCTTGTACACAACTTCAGCAAAGGAATTGTGGAAAGAATTGGAGGAAAGATATGGAGAATGCAATGATCCATTGCTATACTAGATTTAACGAGAGATAAGTTTAATATCTCAAGAAAATTTATTTGTAGCGAACTATT
>JANQBM010000006.1:668248-678554 GCA_025594535.1 Erythroxylum domingense | reverse complement strand
GAAATCAGAACATTAAAGAACATATTATTTCTATATTAAACCAAGTAAGTAAGAAGATCAGGATATATGACAATCTCCTTCTCATAGGTGTACTTGAAAGGCTTGCATCTCGGAATCGGACCATCTTCACCAGTCGTTATCGAGGTGCATCTACTCAATCTGCAAAGATCCAGTTGTAATAAACAAAGCAAGTATAAACACAAGAATGATAGCATAATGACGTATGGTATGGACAATGCATTACCGAGCAATATCACCGCGCAAAATATTCAAGAGAACTGTTTCAGCAATATCATCTGCATTATGTCCTGTAACAAGCTTGTCTACTTTCAACAACGCAGCACCTCGATCTAGTGCCTTCAATACAAAGACATCAAACATTCAAATCAAAGCTAAAAATTTGAGGAAACCATTGTTATGGTAGTTAAAGAAACTTGCAATATAGTCCAAATAATACATGTTTCTATTAGTTCAAAAACAAAAACAATTTAAAACCATTGATACCTGCCGCCTGAAGACACCACAAAAAGTACAATTGTTCTTCAGACCAATCATCTTCACTATCTCATCCATCGTCCATCCATACAAGTCCTTGTAGGAAACAATCTTTAATGGCAGACAGTACTAGAAAAAGAGTAAGAACCCAATTTAGTAGAAAGAAAACTAGTTACGGAAACTTTATCAATTGGCCAAACAATCCCAAAATTTAATAACAAACCTGAACTTCATTTCTTTTAACTGTTTCAAGTGAATCATCCCTGTATCCAGTAATCCCTTCATCAACCGACAAAAGGAACAAATCTAAGCCGTAATTGTGCCGGCGATTCAATTCCGATAACACATAGGCAAGCACCGTAGAATCTTTTGCAGGGAAGAACAAAATATTAGAACGTTAAACAGAGAATTAAACAAAAAAAAAGAAAAAAAAACATAATTAAATCGGATTGCACACCTTTTCCACCAGAGGCACCGATAGCGATACGCTCACCAGGGTTGAACAGCTTGTTGTCTAAAATCACTCTGTGGATTTCTTCCTCAAACACCTCATAAAAACACTCTCTGCATATCTATTTTTCGATTTCGGAAGATCGGAAGGTGAATTTTATTGAATCAAAATAACCAAACACAAGGAGAATGAATGAGAGAAAATTTGTTTCACCTGGTCTAGGGTTTTAGGTCTTTTGAGAGCGGCTCTCCTCTGGTTACAAAGGCAACAGAGACGAGTCCCCGTCCTCTTGGGTTCTTTTGCCTCCATGTCTTCCATTAACACACTCACCCAATAAGAGCTTATTTATCACCGTCTTCACTCTTCAGTCTCTTATATTCTTATTCCGCATATTACACTTTTTCATTTAAGAGAGTTTAAAATACACATGGCAACTGGAGATACAGTAGGGTCCGAGTTTGGCCCAACCTAATTCAATATTTACGTAAATGTACTCTCATATTGATAAAAGAAATTAAAGCGACATCGTTAAACCAACGCGAGTAACACCGTTTTGTACTAAAAAGGTCATGCCCAAAACCGATCTTCCCATATGACTAGGCCTAATTTGTAATACTTAAAATGAAACCGAATATCGAAACAGGCTTGTTCCACAACTTACAATAAGGAGCATCTGATCATCCAAGTATTAGTGCACCTTTAGATTCCAAAATCTTTGATTGTCTACCAATAATCATACAAGACCTAAATTCCGCTGTGAATAAAAAACCAGTAATTACGAATAGATAGCTTAAAAACAATCCTCGGATTGTACAAGAATTTTACAAGATCAATGGCATTCGATTGCAAAGTGACTAGCAGAAGAAGCAATTGTTTCAAGCAAAATCCTGCCGTTCTTGGCCGGTCCAAGACACGATAGCAAATCACTAGAAATCAACACTTATCCTGTCCACGGTCACCCTGAAGTCGTCGACGGACATCACGCTGCAGTATCTCCAGGTAATCCTGAAGAAGTAAAGTATAAGCATCAGCTCACACATACATGCAAGCGAGGAAAAAAAAAACATTAATAAAGCAATAAAAAATATAATATTTACATTGGCTAGATCCTCATTGTTGCTCAGTTCACGTAGAGCTTCAACAGAAGCTCCTCCATTTTGATCCGCTCTTACTGCGTTTTCAACTGCAGTGCGAAAAACATCTCCAGGTGTATCAAAATGTCCAATTCTTCGAGCCAATTCCTCGGTGTCGAACTATATAAGGATGATAAAAAAGTAAGTGTGTAGAGGAAAACAAATAAACTGTACAAAAGTCACTCTGGCAAGCAAATGAACCCCTCGAGCGAAACTTGTGAGCAAAGGATTCATCATACCTGGTTGGCTGGATGTTGAATAGATCTTCCATCTCCACTCAGTTTTCCCTCATGAAGTTGCTGCTGGGACTCAGGTGGTGCACCGACAACCGGTGGTGGTGTAGCTGATGCATTTCCAAAAACCTGGGAAACTACCGGCATCATCTGTTGAACCATCCTTGAAAGATCGATCCCGCCACC
This sequence comes from Erythroxylum domingense, assembly GCA_025594535.1. Lineage (NCBI taxonomy): Eukaryota > Viridiplantae > Streptophyta > Magnoliopsida > Malpighiales > Erythroxylaceae > Erythroxylum > Erythroxylum domingense. The sequence continues at coordinate 676,056 of JANQBM010000006.1, read as the reverse complement.
TTGGCCACCGCCCAACCCTGAAAACATATTTCCAAGATCTTGACTGTCAACCTGCTGAGCAATTTGACTGACAGAAGACATTACTTGAGGATTCTGAGTGAGCTGTTGCAACATATTCCTCAACATATTGGGAGAACCAAACCCAGTTTGTTGTGAGAAGTTTGCCAACAAACCATCCAAAGCAGGGCTTTGTAAAACCTGAGACATTTCACCAGCAGCATCAAACTGGCCATCAGATTGTTGCTCTCCTAGAGGCCTATTATCAGCGATATTTTCCAAGGAGGCTGCCTGACCAGAAGGTGTGGTGTCGGGTCCTGCTCTATTTGATACTGCACTGCGAGATGCGAGAGATTGTAAAATCTGCCTACCACTCATTCCAGTACCAAGGTCATGATCATGTGGGGAAGTGGTTGTTCCAGAATCACCATTCTTGACCAATGATTTCGGTTGCTTGACTCGCTTCTAGGCATCAGTGAGAAATCCGTCAATTATTCTTTTCTCTTTTCAATTACAAGGAAAAAAAGGCCTTAAATGACATAAATAAATAAAATGGATATAATTACATAATTCAATGTTTTTCCAAGACAAGGCAATACATAATTACAGAATCTGATTTATCATATAATTCTCACTACACTTAACACTGATGAAAATATTGATAAACAACACAGAGCACTCATGTTTACTAAAATATCATGAAGTCATTGCCCAAAAACACCCCATAAATAGACGAATTAAAGCTACTAGACACCCCATTTAGCAACTAATTAAAGAACTTAAAAGAAAAAAGTTCAAATACCTTGCGGTCCAAACCCCCCAGCCCAAGTCCTATTGGAACAGATCTAGCACCATCCGGAATGTCATGCTGATTACTGGAACTTGTAGCATTTTCTGAAGTCCCTTCTAACTTGAGCAAAGACTCCTCACTTAAGGATCCTTCCGAGTAAGAATCCTTGGCAGTCATTAAATTCTCCCTGGTCTCGTTGTTGCAAACTCTAGTTTGTTCATCCTGTGTTATCCTCAACATAACTTGTATCAGCAAACAAATGGTGAAAGGTCAGTATAAATGATCGTTGAGGTGGACAAAGACATACCTTATGGTCATTATCGGGCACGGTGTCAGCGAAAGGTACACCAGATTCAGCAGCTCCATTAACAACCATGCTATTAGACTGTTCATTGTTTGCATCATTACCTGCACTACCTACAACAGTGCTTAGTTGAAATAATGTCATCAAAACCCATAGTAACTTGTAACCAAGCGTTCATCAGTACTTATAGGACAACAGCAAGCTACCTGATGCTGGCTGGACTTGCATGTTACCAGTGAAATTCCTTAGCTGGGAATTAATTTCAGCTACTAAAGAGGAAATCGAAGAATCTGATGGTGGCTGCGGAATTGTAACACCTACACCAGGTTCTGCAGCATCAGGCACTTGAATACCGCTAGCATTTGAAGGCACTGCAGCTGGAATCACATTTCTCATCGGAAGAACCCTCACAGTGCTAGAACCACCTGAACCAGTATTATTGCCACGTTCTCCCTGGGCGCCTTCTCCGTTACTTCCCCTCGTACCCAGGCTTGATAAAACTGGAGCCATTGAGGTGCCTAATAATAGAGTGTCAGATGGGAAATAAAAAGGTTCTCATTAAGTGAACGGAAAAGGGCTTACTGTGCTAACCTGCATGAATATGTATATTAACGTGTCTTGGTGCATTTGGAACACCAACAGGACCCAGAGATGTTGGATTTGAAGGTGGAAAAGTACTGCTAAAAAGGGAATGGGTTTGAAGAGGGAATGGCTGCAAAGCAATTCAACAAATTCAAACAATATAGTCTTTAGCTTGAAGCCAAGTAGATGACTTTCAAATGATATACATGTAAAGAACAGTGCAAAAACTAAGGTTGAAGTATTAATCAATTAGCAATGCACTTTATGCGGACAGAACATGTGCCCGTAGAATCTAACATGTGGAGACTAAGCACCAAATTGCTAAAAAGTATCCTTTCACGAACCTGGACCATTATGGGATTAGGCCCCGATGGAGATATATAAACTGCAGGTCCAGCATTTACAGAAGATTCTGCCTGTGAATTGCAATCATTTTTTTAAAGAATTGAACAGTTAGAAATTAAACCAACAAAATAAAGAATTCAGACATACAGGAGATTGTCCCATTCGCAATGTTAAGATTGTACGACCAAGTTCCAAAAATAGAGCCCCAACATGTTGCATAGAAAGGCCAATTTGTGCTGATTCTGTCTGAATTTGTCCTCGTACATTGGGATCAGTAGAAGCTCCCTCCTGTTCCAAGCGCCTAGCCATACTCTAGAAGGTGGTAGTACAAATAAACAAGGAAAAAAGCACATGATCAGATGATATGATCTTCAAGCATCTTACGTTGATAAATTTCAACAATTTCTAGATGGATTTATCTTTTCACCGTTTTGTGGCCAGAAGAATACTAATCCTATGTCAAAAACATATAGAATGTACCTCTAAGAACCAAAAAGCAAATATATCACTCATCATCACAAAGTCTACTCTAGGTGAATATTCTGGCTCACTTATTTACACATAAATCAAATATTGGAAAAACATGTTATTTTTGCTTCAACATCTAAACAAATAATCAATTCATATCAGAAGCTCTATGACTTTATTAAACAGTCATCAATAAACTCACCATCACTGAAATAAGAATATATATACTAAAATCATATACCTATTTCTCGTCATGACTCAGGATCAAAATACAAAACAAATGATACCAGATTAAAGAAAGAAAAATGAGATCTGAAAATGTAGAAGGAAACAAATCATGAATTTACCGCTAATGTTGTACAGATATGGCCACTGAGAAATGCTTCCGCTTGTCGTAAGATAATAATCAATGCTTCAGGTGTTCGCACACCCCGGGCATCAAAAGGTAATTCTGTCCTTGGCAAATCGCTTGCAGTGGTTGAAGATTGACTCTGCTGATACCCTAAAATAACCAAATTGAGTTACTTTATGCAAGATAAGCACATATAACTAAACAGGGACTTTCAATTATCACCATTGTGCACAAGTGTCTGCTCCATGCGGGTAATAAACTCGGAAATTGAGCTTAAGGAGTCGGGAATTGGCTGAAACAAAAAGGAAGAATATAGCTTCAGTAAAAGAGGTACACGTCAATGAAAACTGTATCTTACTAAATATCTTACTACCGAATGAAGTGATGGAATTGGTATGGCTGCAGTTAGAGGGATTTGAACCACTTGGGGCTGCAATTGGAATGGTGGACTGGGTAATGTCTGGCTAGGTTGTGATTGATTCACTGCAGGATTCTGACCACCAACATTACCACGCAAACCTCCAGCTTCATTTCCTTGTTGAGCCTGACCCATCACACTATGCTGAAATTAAATAATCAGTCATTCATACTACTGATTTAACACAACAAAACTAAACTTGCTCACAATTTTGATGGGAACAATTCAACCCAAGAACAATTGAATAACAAAAAGTAATCAGCAAATGAAAAACTGTGCTGTACAATGCAACAAGAGTATGAAAACTGAAGCAATCATCAAACTTTCCTTCATGTAGAAGAAGAAAAGGGTATTTTCCAGCACCGCCAAGAATCACTATCATGAAATTGGCAATGAATAGTAAAGCTGATTGATTTGGTCCAAAGAATGAGATAGGATGAAAAATAGTATTAGCCATGCGAAAATACAAGCATATATTAATGGCATGGAGCAGGAAAAGAATGTTGAATAGGATATACCATTAACGTGTGAAATAGTGGAAATGCAAAATGCGAGGATTAACAGCACAGTATGATAATTTGTGCAATTATATAGCATGATCATCTGAACATGTGGAATTTCAAGAATACATCATGTCATATCTGTATGCATAGCAGACATATCATATGGTGAACCTTTTCAACTGATCGTGGTACTAACCAAAGTGGGAGCTTGCATGCCACCAATGCCAGTAGTTGCAGCCTGACCACCAATTCCAAGAGAATTTAGAACAGCCCCTATAACCTATATATCACACAACATTACCAAACATATTAATAAGCATTTTAATTTTAAGAGATTTGACACAAAGTCAAAGACCTCAACCTAAGATGCAAATGAAGTACCAGAGAATCTATAAAACAAAGAGAAGAAAGCATACCCGATTTATGTCTGGAACAGCTCCTTCTCCGTGATCCCCAACATTAAAGGTTCCAAGAACTACACTATGTGATATTTGCCCGATACGATTTCTTGGAACACCAGAACCATTTTCATTTCCTAATAATGTAAGTAAGAATTATTATTTTATAAGTTTATAAGAAATGAAATAATGCAATCAGAACTGGACCAGAATGGTGGCATACTAATTTAACACCAATAACTCAATTACCATCAGACACATTTGCATCCCTAGAGCTAGCATCGGCAGAAGGCTGTGGCTGTGATTGTTGTGTTGGCTGCCTTGCCACCAAGTGTAGTGTATGCCCATTCTCCAACTCTATAAATAGTCAAGGGACCAATTTTTGCATAGTAAAACATAATATTCCCGGCTATAAAAATACCCATTCAGGAGTAGCAATCAATATTCTTAATTTGAGGTCAGAGATGACAGTGAAGCACATAGAATCAGACTCAACTGCAGTCTTTCTATCATCACATTGCATAAGTGAGTGTCTATTAATATCAAAGAACTTTACCCAGAAAATAAATTAGTGTTTAATGACAGGATACGATATTCAGAGAGGAGATGTTCATCCTTCAAGACTTTCCCCCGGAAAATAAGACGTTGTTGACCAACAGGAACACCGGTTTGGTCTGCTATTTTCTCCTTAAAGACTGAAACTGGCATCTGTAAACATGCCAACAACAGCAACAAAAGATATTCCATTTACTGTTAGGATTACTAGGAACATAAATACTGCTCAAATGCTAGCATAAAAGTGTCAAAGTTTACAAGTGGAAATTGGAGAAGCTAATTTCCAAAATTTTGAGCCAAAACCACATATCTCTAAGATAAATAATTGTAGAATTTCACGAAAACAAAAATTCATTAGTTGATGCTTACGTTCCTGTCAACTTGAAAACTGTATATCTGTGACTCTAAAGTCTTTATATTAATCTCAATACTTGCATCTGAACCATCTACTGTGTTAGTTGTACTGGAACCTGCATTAGAATATTGATCTGCCATGATGGGCCAACTGCATCCAAAGAATACAACAGTTAAACTTCTGCATGAACACCAATAAAAGAGTAATTGCACGAAATTGTTGAGGGCTTATAATTAACAGTTTTGTGAAGACACGCGGGATATTCCCGAGGGTATTCTTGGTTTAGCAAGGCAACGAGATCCCCGCTACCATCCAAATCCTATGTTTTCTTTTAACATATATGAACAATATGAAAGTGACTCAATCCCTTTCAAAAGCATTTATTCGTAAAGGGTCATTTCTAACTACTTACAAATCTATACCTTCCATTTACAAAAGATATTGGATCAAACTTTCCAAGTTTGTGGTTTTGAAAATATTACATGTCATCATTGCCTCAGTTTCAAATATAATATGACGCAGTTTCTGGTAAACCTTGATCAGAGTTTCTGTACTTTTCCTCCGTATTGAAATAGCACATTAAATGTATCATTTCAGCATACATCATGACAATCATTATCGGTCAATCTACTAATTTTAACTGCATATTAATAATTATGCCAAACTGGAAACTTAGAAGAGCTGATAATGGGTAATAAGCACAAAATAATGCGATAGCAACATTCTCCGTGCCAGTAAGAAAGAGCGATCGCAAATGTCTCCAATGTGAAGGATAAACCTTCATTCAATTCAATCTATATGTCTACGCAAGCGGCAAATTTTGGCTCTTCCGAATTCCACCAGAGATACAAATGTTCCAACGCAAACAACCACAACATTCCAATCTAGGAACAAACAGATTACACCCAACAAATTCAACAATCGACAATAACAAGAACTCAAGTCTGCAAAAATTTACTCTTTAGGGTACCTAATACCAAACACGAAACTCATCAATCAACATGCAAATGACAAACGCATCCTCACTACCCTCATCACAAGACAGTGCCATTTGCATAAACACTACATTTAAACATCGTAGAAAAGCCGTACAAGTGATCTGTTCAATCAAAACCTCCAAAACGACCACATTAACAAAATCAAACACAAAAAAAAAGAAGATCAAAATGAGAATCGACACAAAAGATAGATAAACAGCAATAATAAATGCTATACAAAAAAAAAAAAGAGATCAATTTAGGGTTTAATAAACAACGGAAATGAAAAAAAAAACATCTATCATCACGTAAATGCACAAACCTCCATCCGTTATATAGCACGAACAGTAAGAGAACGAAATGATCGAAAACCGAGAAAAAGAAACAAACCTCTTCTAACTGGCAACAGAAAAGCTTCGCAGATCAAGAGCGAAACGGAAACAAGATCAAGAACCGAAAGATTTTTAGGAGTGTTTGGAGGATTCGCAAAAAACCAAATTGGAATTTACGAGAAATAAGGGGGGACTTTGGGTGCAAAAGAAACGGAGCTAACTTCTTTGTTAAGCCTGTCCCTAGATTCCAGAACAATCTAGACCAAGAAACGTTGCGTTGACGATTAGTCAACCTATACGACGCCGTCTTCACGGGGCTTTGACTTTCTTCACTACTCAACCTAACTTTACTCGGGTTGCGGATCCGACCCGATTCAGATTACTTGCTATGTCGGGTTAGCTACAAAGTTGAAGAGCATGGTTGTATGAAAATTTTGAATTAAAATTTGTGTAAATTTAGATTTTATTTGTTTTATGTACATAAATCCTAGCTGCGCATGACACGTTGCACGTAGGTCTATCAAAAATAATCTTTTTATTAGATAGGATAAGATTGTATATTATTAGACCTTCTTAAATTTTACGATTAAGTGAAATTTTATGTAGATAATGATAACGATGATGATGATGATAATAATAAAATCTTAATATTTTTTATTTAGTATAGATAAATAATAACAACAACAACAATTTAGTGAAAGTTATAGTAATTACAAAATTTTAAAAAATCCTGAAGTACATAGCCTTAGCCCGAGGTAGTTTCGAATAGAATTACATAAAAACTTATTTGGTATAAATGAGATATCAAATTAGTTGTACTTAAAAAATATTCTTATGTATACGTTTATAACTCCAATGATCAAATCTTATTAGACGAATTAGAGAAAATGATAACTTTTTGTTTTATTTAAAAAAAATATCACTTCATTTATTAATTTTTTGTTAAATTCTTAATAAAAATGATATTTTAAGTCTTAATATTTTATATCAGCAAGTCTGTCCATTACTGAATATTTTCAAATTTCACGTATACGAACGATTCTCATTAAATGTGGTTGTTTTATTTTAAGTCTTAATTTTATATAAAAAGTTCGTAAAAAATTTGATAAAAAAATGTTGTATTTTTAGTAAAATATGAGATCTTTTATAATATTAAACTATAAATTAAAAAATGAGTCAAGCTAAAAAAAAATAATGCACCTCTTTACATTTTTATTAATATTTATTTATTTCTTATTATTATTTTTATTGTGTTTATTATTATTATTATTATTATCATTATTATTAGTATTGTTATTATTATTATTTTCTTAATATTTGTATTCATATTGGTCTTATTATTATTAATATTATTATTCTTATTATTATTATTTTGTCTTCTAAACTTACGTCGCATACTTGAATTTTTTTTAATTCTTCATGTCACATTTAT